>JAVRRP010000126.1:0-28369 GCA_036872775.1 Oleoguttula sp. CCFEE 5521
GTGGGTACCGCAGCTAGCTCATACAATCAATGAAGAAACCACAAAGCACATACAAATCACACATGATCTCGTGGCAGGCAGGCTTCGAATTTGGGCTCGCACACAACAGCTGAGTGCACTCACTCACTTTATGGTGGGCGATACGAGGTATTGCAACAGACCAGGTCATGAACCCTGATATAACTTTCATTTCATTGCTCATGCTTATCTACATCCTGCTACTGTCTCCGCTATTAGGGTATCTGTCAAAAGCACACTCGCTCGGAACGCTCACATATTTCGTCATTCGCAGGCCATTACGGACGATGCCAAGCCCATCGGGATCCACTACACCATACCACACATATGCGGCTCGAACAGTCTCGCCAAGTTGTACACCGGCGACGTCAGCCCGTGCTGCTCATCCGGCTCACTCTCTGTCACACTCTGGTATGCTTCCCGGACGTGGCTGAACGCCATGGCTCCGGCAGGACGTATGGTGGAAGATACATCATCGATGGCGGCACTTGCTGGCCTCGAAATCGCCTGGCTGACGTCGGGCATCGAGCCCAATACGCCATGTACGCTCTCCGGAACTGTGACCATGGCTGTTGTGGACTTAGGTGTGTATACGGATCCGGGGGTAAATGCTAAGACCAAGACAAGGAGTGCGAGGCATGCGATGGCCACATTGCGCCAGTCTTGCGCTAGGAGGTAAACGTAGTTCCGCAAGAGGATCGACAGAGGGATGTCTTTGGGTCGGTAGATGGGAGGTAGGTCTGAGTGCCTCCTTATGTCTGTTGGCTCTGGTTCACGACCCAGGGCAGGCTCATTCAGCGGCTCACACTGCCGAAGCTCTGCATCAGCCGAAGTCGCTTTCACACGCTCATGTGCCAGAAGTACCTGCTCTTCTACGAGCTCTCGTATCCTTTCTTCTTCATCGTGCTCCCTTTCTATCTCTTCAGCAGCCTCCTCTCTCTTTCTCTCCTCAAGCTTTCGCCTCGTCTCTTCGTCAACCCGCGGAACAATCTCGACGTCTACACTCTCCATCTCCCGCCACGCCGCACACCAAGCCTCTCTACCCATCAGCCCATTCGCGGCAAAGATCCGCACTGTCCACGCTTTGCTGCCAGATCCGACCTCTTCCATCGTCTCGCCGCATGTATCGCATGCATCCGTGCCATCGTAGTCAGAGACACTGGAGCCCAGTCCAGAGTCGCTGTCCATTGAGAGTCGAGTGGGTCGACGAAAGTGTCCGCACTTCGTAACCCTCCCATCACACAGCTCAAGTGCCTTTAGTAGTCTCTCTACCAGGATCTCAAACTCGCCCTCCGGATGCGGGATCAGCAGACCCCGTTGCAACATTGTAGCCGAGATCTTAGACTCGAGGTATTGCAGGTTCTGCCATGTTCTGGGCGGCAGGAGGGTGCGGAGCGAGGCATAGGACCACGGTAACGACACTGGTAGTAGAGAGACATGAAGGAGGACCAGAGGGTAGTCGAGGTTGGGTCTGGGGGTGAGGCGGTGGGAGCGTGGGCTGTTGGTCGAATGCCTCGTCGGCGAGCCGGTGCGGAGACGGCGGAGACGTGGGCGGGTGGGCGTCAGTGGCGTGAAAGGTCGTGAGTAGTAGGCAGACTTGTTCGCTGATGCATGGCTGTGGTCCGAATTGCAGTCTGGTCTGAAATCCTCATCTTCACTCTCGGTCACGAACCCATCGTCCCGTTTCGCACTGGGCTCATCAAGTCCGTACGCTCCTTTGACATCCTCCGACAGCCCGGGTCCTGGCGAGTCGCTCCTTCCTGCGGTGACCTGGCCATTCACTTCCGTATGATCATCCATTTGCGCATACTGTGGAACTCATTATCCCGGGCTCTTGCATGAGGAATGCTTAAGTCGCGTGTTTTGTCGAAACGTTGGCCTAGCAACGGATTTTGCTGGCGACATCTCGGAAATCGTAATATGTAAGCTCCCTCGCTTCTTACATCCCCCAAGTAAGCATGTTCAAGCATCATGACATGATAGTCAGCTGCAGTATCATAGGTCGAGTAGCGATCTGACTCCTCGCCCGTTGACCTACAGATTGATGGCATCAACCAAGGCGTAAGTGCCGAAGCTTGCAATGCCTGTTGGTGACGTGGTTCACCAGTCTCAAATTCATTATTACGTGCAAGCAGCAGCAAGGCACCTCTCTCTTCACGCTTACATGTAATCACTTGGCTTGCAGAACTCCGTCAAAACTGCAGCTCTGTAAGGACGAGAGTGTCAAGCTTCCTTATCTGTATCTCTAGATCCTTTTGCGACAATGGCAGAAATCCACCCCAAGTCCGTCATCATTGTGGGCGGCTCTCTCGCTGGCTTGATGCACGCTTTGACTTTCTTGTCTTCCAAAGATCCGCCATCAGTCAGGATTTTGGAACGATCGCCCACGAGCCTGCTTCACAATCAAGGCGCTGGGGTCGTTGCTGGTAACGAAACGCAGGAATTCTTCGAAAAGGTCGTGAGGCCAGGACGAGAAATCGCCATTACCAGCAAATGTCGCCTTTACCTGAACCGCAAAGGAGAGGTGATGGAAGGCAGTGTCGAGAGCCGACAGCAACGGATGACCAGCTGGGACCTTCTGTGAGTCACTGTGGCTATAGATGAACATGCACCGTCTGACGTCGAACAGGTATCACCTCCTACGCTGGCGAGTCGATGGATTGGAGAATGAGTATGTTGTCGGTCTTAAGCCTGACAACAGACCAAAGGCGCACTACGAGAACGGCTGCACGATCAAGTCCGTCGAGGAAGCTGGCGACAAGGTCAAGGTCACCTGGACGCATCAAGACTCCGGCGAGCAGAGCGCGGAAGCAGATGTTGTCATCGGCGCAGATGGTGGCTCGTCCACGATGCGGCGTCTGCTGAACCCAGACTCTACACGCTCATACGTAGGCTACGTGGCATGGCGAGGTACTTTGCCCGAGACGGAGCTCTCTCCATCCGCCGCAAAGGTCTTCAGCGAACAGTTCGCCTTCTACCACCAGACTGGCTGCCAACTGCTCGGCTACCTGATTCCAGGTCACAACGGTGTGCTGGAGCCTGGCAAACGGCTCTTCAATTGGATCTGGTACCGTAACTACCCCGAAGGCGGCGAGGAGCTCGAAGACCTCATGACAGGCACGGATGGTAAGCGCCATGCTATCACATTACCGATTGGCACTATGAAGCCTTCGGTGTGGGAGGAGCAGAAGAAGCTCGGCAAAGAGTTGCTTCCACCGCAGTATGCAGAGGTTGTCAACACGACTAAGGAGGCTTTTATTCAGGCTGTGACGGACAATATTAGCGATCAGAACAGCTTTCTGAGAGGTAAGGTATTGCTTGTCGGTGATGCGTTGGCTGGCTTCCGACCGCACACTGCTGCTTCGACTGGGCAGGCTGCTTTTGATGCTTTGAGACTGGGTGAGCTGCTGAATGGCGAGATTGGTCGAGAGCAGTATAATGAGGCTGTTCTGGAGTTTTCGAAGAAGACCCAGGCGCACGGTGTGTATCTAGGGCAGCGGTCCCAGTTTGGGGAACATCCGTTCAACGGATGATTCTCAGCAGCTTCAATGGAGAGCCTTAAACGGTGACACTCAATGTTCATGTTCATATGATCATGCCAGGCTGCGCCGTCAACCCATCATTATCACCACTTCGCGTCCTCGTGACCACACTATCTCTCCTTTCCCCCAATATCAGCCGCGTCATCCGCTTCACCCAGGCAGCTTCAACGTAGTCGGGCATTCGGACTCTGCCAACACTCTCTATGTACAGCGGCTGCACAATGATCATCTCGCACTCCGCAAGTCTAAGCCATCGGAACCTCGCAAGACCCGCCAGTCTGCCGTCCTGCCCCTCCCTCGTGATGGCGTGATCTGAGCGATAGGGTCCGAGATCCTCCTGCGTGACTTCAACATATATCGTCAGCTTTCGCAGCCCAGTCAGCCGCGACAGAGTGATGTCGTGCAATGGTAGTCGCCAGGGCTGTCGGGTAGATGTGCAGCACAGCACAATATGTCGGATCTCGTTCCGCTGCATGGGCTTGAGGCGTGCCAGGAAATTCTCAAGATACACTCTGTCCGCAAAGATGAACGTCGTGGTACTCAGCAAAGATGGGGAGAGCGCGGCGTGGAAAGCTCTGCACACGAGTGGAAGCTGGAAGTCCGCGGCTATCTTCGACTGCATGCATTGTGAGTGCCGACGAGCCCACGGCGCGAGCGCGGGGGCCGAAGTCGGGGAGGGCTGCTTTGGAGGATCGAGACAGCTGTGGATGCTTGTGCTGTAGCCGCGTAGACTGTGACCCAGCTCGCCGACGTGGATGTACCTGTCGGCTCCGAGGACGAGGTCGAAGATCTGGCAGCGCAGCTCGGCGGGCAGTCGGAATAATGCCACTAATTCGTTCGGATCGGATGCGCTATATTGCAGATGACATGAGTTTGTGACTTCAAGATGCTTTCGTTACCGTACTTTAGTAGTACAGGACTCACAGCACTTACACCTGTACCGCATCCTTACAATGCGCCATTGACCGAACTAGCACCTTTGTGCCTGAAATTTGGTCAGACTTCTCGATTAGATGTTCTGTATGGCACTCCATCGACAGTCCAATGGCATTCAGTCGGCGTCAAGACGTGAGCATACAGGAGCATACAACTCGCAAGATGGTGATGTCGACTAGGAGCATTGAGACGCTCCCACTGGCTACTTGAGATCCGATGCTAGCAGATGCCGGTCTTGGCAGAGGCTGACCAAATGGGGACTGGGAAATCGCTCACCTGCATTCCCTTCGATATCCCTCCAGACACCACCCCCTCCACCGGTTCATAACAGCCTCACACACAATTGACTCCGCGGAAGAAGTCTGCAGCTCTCGGGATCGCGGCGATGTAGTTTCCCGCCGGCAGGGGACACGATATACCCACGTTCGTTGTCTCGACGATATCTCCTGGTTCATGCTGGGTTTATTGTCCATCTCAACGCTTATCAGTGCTCCATGGGACTGAGCTGATGGTGGCACGAAAGCAACGCTGCGCTGCTGAAATGAGCCCACCAGTTGACTCCGTCACCACACTTGCAGCGCCGAAGCACGACAGCACAGGAATTGATACACACTCGCCGGCTTTCCCCTTCAGGTCTACCCAATGTTGAGTAGTGGACGCCAAGTACTTCACCTCTTGTATGGACGTGGGATCCAGATCGCTGCTTCAGACTTGGCCATCTCCGCACTCACAATCGAGCATTATCTGGGGATAGATCTGGGGTTACCCCATGGTGTGGTCCCGGCAAAAGTTCTCCGACTGGGCAACCAACTACGCTGAACCCAATTTTGCTGCCAGATAGCACGGTACAGTCTGACGCTGCACCAGCAGCTCATCAGGCATTCGGGAGACCTGCTTTGTGAGTGTATTACTCAAGTCATGCAGGTCAGAGGCTGCGGTAAGCTACTTTGAGTCTGCCTATCCTGCCAATCTTGGCAACATTACCGAGATGCATGGCGATATCACGTAAGTCCCAAGCGCGCTGCAATTGTCTCTATATCATCCCATGATTCCTATGTCTCTTCTTCGTTACTACTCGCGACTCGCTCAGCGGTGCTAGATACAGTACACTGCCTCAACATGGGTATCGAATTCCGGGGCAATGCCCTGATCACGATGATCCTGCTGGCGTTGGGCCTAGATTTTCTGCTCCTAGGCTATGATCAAGGGCTCTTCGGGGGGATTTTGCCAGGCACGCGCTTCCTGGACATGCTCGGCAACCCGAATCCAACCATGACTGGTCTCGTCACTGCCATCTACGACATTGGGGGTGCTTTCGGTGCTGTGGCTGCGTTCATCTGGGGTGAAAGGATAGGCAGGAAGAAGAGTATCATTATTGCCAATTTTATCGGTATGTGGTAGATTCCGCCGGTTATATCGCTGTGACTGATAGGTCGGCAGTCATCATTGGCGCGGCGCTCCAGACAGCATGCGTCAACTATTCGGTGATGGCCGTTGCTCGTATCGTTACGGGCGTCGGAGTCGGCTTCTCGACGGTCGCAGTCCCGATCTTACAGTCCGAGACTCTGCCTTCCCGCAACCGCGGCTCTCTGCAAGTCGTGCAGTCAGCGCTGATCATCATCGGCGTCGCATTGGCGTCTTGGCTCTGCTTCGCGACGCTCTTCGCCAATAGCAGCCTGCAATAGCGATTCCCAATCGCGTGTCAGATGATCTTCTCGTCACTCGTTCTGTGCTGCTGTCCGTTCCTCTGCGACACGCCGCGATGGCTGGCACAGCGCGGAGAGCACGACAAAGCTCGGCATGTCATCGCAAGATTACTTGACAAGGACGACCACGATCCCGGTGTCACCGGCCAGCTGAATGAAATCTTGGAAGCAATCAATCTCGAGGCCGCAGATGGCGAGACGTCATGGTCAGAAGTCTTCAGCAACGCCACAAAGTCACGTAACCTGCAGCGGGTAAGTGGCCCATCTCCGCACTATACATGTTATTAAATCTAATCACGACCTTAGGTGCTCCTTGGCATGGGCCCCTATATGATGAACCAATGGTCCGGCGTCAACGCACTCTGCTACTACCTCGCCTACATCTTCGAGCGCTACCTTGGCTTCTCCACGCGGATGGCTCTGATCCTCGCCTCCGTAGCCTTCACCCAATACGCCGTCATGAGCTGGCCGCCATACTTCTACATGGACAAGCTCGGCCGCCGCTGGTCTGTCATCCTCTCCTCGGCCGGCTGCGCCATCTCCATGGCCCTCATCGCAGGGTGCCTGCTTGCCAAGAACTCCGCCGGGGCGGCGGGGGCGGTGGCATTCAGCTTTCTATTTTTAAGATTGCTCCACTCTGGGCATACTCCCAGTCAGTTGGAGCTATAGCGCAGAGATTCAGCCATTGCGAGTGCGCACCAAGGCGACTGCTGTTGGTGTTTTCAGCCATTGGGCTTCAAATTGTAAGCTTAGGACAACCCCCTCTGTCCCCCAAGTAAGCCCGACTAACACCCCCCTTCCAGTCGTCGTAGTAATGATCACCCCAATAGCCATGAACGCCATCGGCGGCAACTACTTCTGGATCTGGGCCATTGTCTGTGCGAGCTTCTGCCCGCTCACCTACGTCTTCGCTATCGAGACTTCTGGACGCACGCTGGAGCAGATCGATCAGATATTCTATAACAAGCCGCGAGTGCTCATGGGGCTGAACAAGGAGAATACGAGGGTTTATCAGGACGACTGCGGCGGTTGAGGAAAATCGATTCAAGGCTTTCGCAGCGATGGGGGAGAAGGGTGGGATTGAGGAGAATGAGGTGGAGGAGAAGAGTTTGTAAGGTGTCCTGACTCGAGCTATGTGGGACCAAGGTACATGAAGCGTAAAACTCATCGCTACGGCTGTGACCACGGAGACGTATTTCCAATGCGCCGACGCCATCCAGCCAACACCCTATTGCGCTATAGTGCAGATCGAAGCAGAAGCTCTGGCTTCAGCCGAGGTCGGAGAGGGGCGAAAGTCAATTCGCTTTGCTCAATGAGGTAGCTCACCTCGAGCTCATATCTACCTTAGTACTTCACTTACAACGCCCACTCACACAGTCGTCAAACCGTACACTTCACATCGTTCTTACATCCCACCTCCCTAGTTTTACTTCGCATTCTGTGTACACCACCACCATGCCCCTCACGCTCCACCACCTCGGAATCTCCCAATCCGAACGTATCCTCTGGCTTCTCGAAGAACTCGAACTTCCTTACAAGCTAGTAAAACACGTCCGCGCTCCAGCCCTCGCGCCAGAATCCCTCACCTCCCTCCCCGGAAACTCTACAGGCAAGGGCCCGTTTCTGGAAGTCTCCGATTATGGCATCACGCTCAACGAATCCGCCGCCATCGCTGAATGGATCATCACCAAGCACGGCAATGGCCGCCTCGCACTGCAGCCCGATCATGCGGAGTATGCGGAGTATTTGCGCTGGTTCCACTTCGCGAACGGTACCCTGCAGCCCGCGTTCGTGACGAGTATAAGTCATGGGTATGGCTGAAGGCTCGCCCGAAGGAATGGCGAAGCAGTGCGCGCAGGCGAGGACTGCGAGCGCGTTGCAAGTGCTTGATGAGAGGTTGGGGAAGGCGAAGTGGCTAGCTGGCGAGCATTTTAGCGCCGCGGATGTGATGACGTTATATATTGTTACGACGCAGCGGTGGTTTGGGCCGGTGAGTTCGGCAGGGTATGGGAATGTCCTGAGGTGGGTCGGAGAGTGTAGTCAGAGGCCGGCTTACAAACGAGCGGTAAGTGGTGCGCTGGGGAATGTTGCCGAGAGGGCGTGCTGACAAAAACGACAGATGGAGAAGAGCGAGATGGAGATGAAGTTGCTGCTTGGTGCTGAGCCGCCGGCGCAGAGTCTGCTCGAGGTCGATGGCGTGAACTCGGATATCTGGAAGAAGTAGAGTGCCAGTCTGCCATTGAGTCGTCGAACCTCCGACCAGGCGCACGCTAGCCCTTGCCTCGATGATCGTGCCTTTTATAGGAATGCTCAGCGGATTGGCATTGGCATTGGCATGCACACAGAGTCCCACGCGCACTTGCCGCCCATTGCTTAGCTCCGAGAGCGGCGCGGAAGAAGACTGACATTCCAGTGCTGTCCCCAATGAGCCTGAACATGCATTGCGAGTGAGCATGACCTCGAGAGTGCATCACAATCTGTTCAGAAGATATCGCTATCGTCCAGCGGATCCTGCTCTATTGCTTCGTTCCTCGCCCTATTCCTATTTCCCGACTTCCCGTAAAACGTATCGTCCAACCCTTCGCCATTACCGAGCTCGATGAAAGCATCACTCTCCTCAGAGACATCGGCATGGGATGCTCCGCTTCGCGCTTGTATGCCTCGTTTCTGTCCGAATGTGTCATCCAGCTCTACAGTGACGCCGGCCACGTCCGCATCAGTATTGACTTGCTCGGTGTACGAAGGCTGGGATGCGGATCTCCGGCCTGTGAGAGCTTCGATCAGGGAGTCGTCTTCGTCCGAGTCAGGGCTGGCACCGTGAGCCGAAGTGTGATTGACACCTGTGTCGTAGACATTCGAGCCGGAGAGGACTGGTCGTTCCATTGGCTTTCGACCATGTGGGTAGATTAGCCGGAAAGACGACTTGGTCGACGCAAGTATTGCGGGCTTGTCTGACGAGTCTATCAATGGGACGAAGGAGAAACTCGGTGTGGCTGGCATCTCGACCTGCACTGCCGTGGGAGGTTCTGGGCTGGAAGGATCGAAGAGATATGCAACGCTCTCGGCGCAGTCAAGCAGAAGCAGATTGGGGATGCTGGAATGCCAGTGCATGCGTCGTACGTTGCTGTGTTGGATAATCACCGCGTGAGCGCAGAGCGTGACAACATCCCAGACCCAGATTGTGTTTAGCATACGCTCGTCCCGCGTGGCCAGATACTTGCCATCGCAGCTGAACCGCGCTTCGGCTATTCCAAGCTCAGACGGTTCATTGGAGGTCTTTGCTCGGGACAACGGGAGAGATACGGGTTGTGCTATGCGATTGTAAGACCGCACGTTGGTCGAAGGGACGACTTCCTGCCAGATAACGACCTGAATGTCAGCATCCAAGCCAGGCTGCTCGATCGTCGTACTATGCTCGATGATGGCACGGGATGAGAACGTTCGAGTATTGAGTAGTACAACTGAGCCGTCGTAGCGCGACACCGCCAAGGTGCTAGAATCAGGCGACCACGTGATAGCCTTCACAAGGAGACCCACGAACTCGTCCTTGCTTTCATTGACAGGTGGATACTCTCGGAACCGGTGTCCACTTTGCGTGAAGATCACCAAGCTCGGTCGAGCATATGCAGCGTCTAGTACCGCCAGCCACTTGCCGTCAGGAGACCATGACAGACTGTTCGCATCGACTGTGTCCAATGCAGTCGAGAGCAAGGTCTCCCCGGTCATGGGCAATTGGAAAGTCAAGTGATCCTGTGCATTTGACTGAGAAAGGAAAGCGAGTGACGGAAAGGCTTTCTCATTCTTCGGCCTGAGCGCCCAAGCACGAGCACCGGTCTGAGTCTTCAACTCCGTGGCGAAAGTGAGCTTCCCACCCAAGCTATAAATCTTGGCTCTCCCAAACTCCCAGATAACCAGCACGTGACTATCGCTGACAAAGTCGGCTGACTGGAAACGGCCGAGACTTCCACTACCGTTGTAGATACGCAGTCGACTGCCATGATCGTCCAGGTCGATAAGCTCGATCAGATTATGCGAGGTGACCAGTACGCGAGTATTGTCGACGGACCAGCGAAGCGAAGAGATCTCCTTGGGTGGTGATCGGATCGTGAGGTCATTGCAGAGCTCAGACACCTGGACAGCGCGTAGTCGGAGTTTGCCATCTACAATGCTCGCTATAAGCCCTCCGGAAGGCGAGGCAGAGGCCAGATAGCCTGCAAGGACTTCGGTGTCGTCCATTGTCTACGCTGAGCGATGTGTTGCACTGCCTTAGCGCGCGGCTGAACTTGACTGGGTCATATTTCGCATCAGCGCTCAACCGAAGAGAGAACTATCAGGACCGGCGATTCCTCGTCGTCCACAGAGTTCCCAGCGTTCGCTTTGGAGTCGCGATCTATTCCAATACCGATGCACATTGTTTACCTAAGTGCATTAGCGCGATACGGAGACGGAACGGAACGCTCGCGTGCCATTGCATGACGTCGGGTGTACCGGAAGCTTGGAAAGTTCGAGAAGTGACCTGTAGTGGGGTGAAGGCGCGAGAAGTGGGATGGAAGTGGCCTGAAGTGGCCTGCAAGTACCAGCAGCCTCCGATGATATCCAGCGTGAGACGAGGTAGCGTATGAGTACATGTAGTGCATGGAGTCGACGATATCGACTTCTTTTTTCGACTTCGACGACTTGGACGCTTCCAACCCAACAGTATACACATAACCCCATCAACACTGCAATACACAGCATAAGCAGACCGCAACCATGGCGGCGGGAATGTCATTCACAGACAAGGCCACTCAAGCGCTGAGTGATGCCCAAGACCTCGCCCAGCAGTACGCCCACTCGCAGATGCTGCCCCTCCACCTGGCAGTAGCACTACTCGACCCTTCACCAGACCTCAGCAAGGATCAACAGACTAACAATGCACACGCTTCACACGCACAAGGCTCAGCACCACTCTTCAAGCAAGTGATAGAGCGAGCACATGGCGATCCGCAATTACTCGATCGATCGCTGAAGAAGGCGCTGGTACGACTACCGAGCCAGGATCCCCCGCCAGAGCATATCAGTGTGTCGCCTACATTCAGCAAAGTACTCCGATCAGCGAATGATCTATCGAAGACGCAGAAGGACAGCTATATTGCCGTCGATCATCTCATACAATGCTTGGTGCAAGACCCGGCGATTGCACGATGTCTGGCAGACGCCAATGTCCCCAATGTCAAGCTTATCGATACCGCAGTGCAGCAGATCCGAGGCACGAAGCGGGTCGATAGCAAGACTGCCGACGCTGAGGAGGAGCACGAGAATTTGAAGAAGTTCACCATCGACATGACGGCGATGGCGAGGGAGGGCAAGATCGATCCTGTCATCGGCCGCGAAGATGAGATCAGGCGGGTGGTCCGGATTCTGTCGAGACGGACGAAGAACAACCCAGTCTTGATCGGTGAGCCTGGTGTTGGAAAGACCACAGTTGTCGAAGGTCTTGCCAGTCGGATAGTCAACGCAGATGTGCCGGCATCGCTAGCTCAGTGCAAGCTGCTGAGTCTGGACGTTGGTGCACTGGTGGCTGGCTCCAAGTACCGAGGAGAGTTTGAAGAGCGCATGAAGGGAGTGCTGAAGGAGATCGAGGACAGCTCAGAGATGATTGTTCTCTTCGTCGACGAGATACATTTGCTCATGGGTGCCGGCAGCTCTGGTGAGGGCGGCATGGATGCAGCCAATCTGCTCAAGCCCATGCTCGCACGAGGACAGCTGCACTGCATCGGTGCCACTACGCTGAACGAGTACCGGAAGTATATTGAAAAGGACCAAGCCTTCGAGCGACGTTTCCAGCAGGTCCTCGTCAAGGAACCCTCGATCCCCGAGACCATCTCGATTTTGCGTGGTCTCAAGGAGAAGTACGAAGTTCACCACGGTGTCACCATCACCGACGCAGCGATCGTCGCAGCAGCCACACTCGCAGCACGCTACCTCACGCAGCGAAGATTACCCGATTCAGCCGTCGACCTCATCGACGAAGCTGCTGCCGCAGTCAGAGTCGAGCGCGAGTCCCAGCCCGAAATCCTCGACCAAATGGAGCGTAAACTGCGCCAGCTCGAAATCGAGATCCACGCTCTTGACCGTGAAAAGGATGATGCCTCGAAGACCCGACTCCGGGATGCAAAAGCCGAGAAGGCGAACGTCGAGGAGGAGCTGAAGCCCATGCGAGAGAAGTACGAGAGCGAGAAACAGCGATCACATGAGATACAGGAACAGAAGATCAAGCTTGATCAGCTGAAGATCAAGCTGCAAGAAGCTGAGCGTACAAGAGACTTACAAACCGCGTCCGATCTGAAGTACTACGCCATACCCGATGTCGATGCTCGCATCAACGAGATGGAGCGCGAGAAGTTTGCCGCTGAACAATCTGGTCGCCGCGGTAGTGTGGGTGAGTCTATCGTCACTGACTCCGTAGGCCCAGACCAGATCAACGAGATCGTCGGTCGCTGGACAGGCATTCCAGTCACGAGGCTGAAGACTACGGAGAAGGACAAGCTCCTACAGATGGAGAAAGTTCTAGGCAACTTGGTCGTGGGCCAGAAAGAGGCTGTCACATCTGTCGCCAACGCCATTCGCCTACAACGCTCCGGCCTGAGCAACCCGAACCAACCTCCCTCATTCCTCTTCTGCGGCCCGTCAGGCACAGGTAAAACGCTCTTGACAAAAGCTCTAGCTGTATTTCTCTTCGACGACGAGAAAGCCATGATCCGGCTCGATATGTCAGAGTACCAGGAACGTCACTCCCTCTCCCGCATGATCGGCGCGCCGCCAGGGTACGTTGGCCATGATGCCGGCGGGCAGCTGACCGAAGCCCTTCGCCGTCGGCCTTTCAGCATCTTGCTCTTCGATGAGGTCGAGAAAGCCGCTAAAGAGGTCCTCACAGTGCTGCTACAGCTCATGGACGATGGCCGTATCACCGACGGGCAAGGCAGAGTCATCGACGCGAAGAACTGCATCGTCGTCATGACGTCCAACTTGGGCGCTGAGCACTTGTCCCGGCCCAACGCGCCAGATGGTCGCATCGACCCTACCACACGGGAGCTGATCATGGGCGCGCTCAGAAGTTGGTTCCTACCCGAGTTCCTCAATCGGATAAGCAGTATTGTGATCTTCAATCGCCTCTCCAAGAAAGAAATCCGCCGTATCGTCGACGTGCGCTTAGACGAGATACAACGCCGCCTGAATAACAACGGCAGAGCAGTCAAGATTCAGCTCACCGCTGACGTGAAAGACTACCTTGGCTCCGCCGGCTACTCTCCTGCCTATGGTGCTCGACCGCTCGCTCGACTCATTGAGAAGGAAGTCCTCAACAGGCTTGCTGTGCTTATTCTAAGAGGCGCTGTGAGGGACGGCGAGACGGCTAGAGTGGTGCTGGAGGATGGGCATGTGGTGGTCATCCCTAATCATGGGGAGAGCGATGATGAGGGCGAGGGGGATGAGGAGATGTGGGACAGCGATGAGGCTGGGGAAGAGGTTCTGGCGAATGGGGATGGGGAGATGGATTTGTATGAGTAGAGATCTCTGCTATGTCATGGTGTGAGGAGATGCAGGGAAGTGGGTGGCGTTTGTCTGCGTTCTAGCGTGGCGAACGGATGCGATCAGGATGAGATGGTATGGACGCTTGCGACGTCAATGTCGCTACAGTGAATGATGAACCTACAATTGAAGCTACATATGTCTCCATCCTCCATGACTTGACTTGCTTGGTACGATACGCGATGCACAAGCTACCTTACTCATCAGGTCTTCTGCAGTCTATCCCACCATTGGAGCTCTCAGAGACCGCCAGCAATGAGGCAAGTGTCCGTGACTCAGCTGCGTCCGCCCTGCTCCATCACGCCTTCACGATCTCTCACCCAGCAAGCATTTCGAGCGCGTTCCTGCGTCTAGCGCAGGCCAGCTTTCTTGGCCTCAAGTCCCTGATCCCTCTTCGATACCAATAACCCGCAGCACAGACCGTTCCACTAGCTGCACATCCCCGTTGACCAATCTGGATGCCAAAGCTTGTTGCGTGGTAGGAGGAGTGGCTTGCTCTCGCTTGGTCTCGGTACCGGGCTGCCGTTCCTCGAAGGTCTCGAATTGGCAGGCAAGCCAGGATGGGTACGGAGTGGGCGCCGCGGATTGATGATAAGAAGAGCTATGCATGGACAGAGTGTTTGTTGTGCGACGTGAGCTGTCGCATGGCTTCCACGCGACGGCTATGCACTTGCTGTGCAACGCAGCACCCGTCTCTCGTACTGTAGCACCCCACTGCCCAGCACATGGAGACAACCTATCGAAACCATACCTCCCCACAGCAGCGTGAATCCTTCCAGATCCGGCCGTTGAGTTGCCCGCGTACCTGACAATCTGCCGACGCCGCGGCACGCTTTGGTCGCGGGACGCAAATTGCGCTCCCCATTTCGGGCAGCGGGCTAGACTTCTTATGTCGACTTCACGCCAAGCGACAGCCATCACACGCATGTTCTGGTACAGACTTCTTATCTATCAGCTAGCCCGGAGTATTCGCGGGCGCCCACACACTTCGCGCTTGCAGTGATCGGTTCGCGGGACCTTGCGTAGGCGCGACGGGATGGGCTGGAGGTTGATACAGTATGCCATGTGCCTGGCCGCAGGGCGAATCCAGACGGTGAACTGGGGTTTGCGCCTCCAGAGACTACTGTCGATGGCGTTCTGGACTCGAGCGTTGGCGTGCGTTCTGGCGATTGTGGGTGTCGGTAAGTTTCTTGGAGGTATAGGTAGGTGGATCTTCGTTTTCTTCGTCTCCGCACTGCGAGTCCTTGTGATTCGGTCTCTCTAAACAACACGAAGCTGCTGCCGATTTGCTGAAGACTGTCGCACGACGTTTGCTACGATGCTACGATGTAGCTTGCTACCGGTTGCGCTTGCTTTGCTGGCTGTTGCCGAGGGTCGGAGTATCGAGAACAAGCGACAGGTGGCGGCGACGGTGTCTACTGCAACTGGGTGGATGTCATTGGGATGCTGGAGGTTTGTCGATCGATACAATGCTTGGAGAGTCTACCAGCTGACCTCACTGCAGCGACTCAATACAATCGCGCACTCTCAGCCTCTTCCAACACTCCGGGACTGATGTAACAGACATGCTATGCCAGACTCAATGCGGTCTCGCCGGCTACGCATACGCTGGAACCGAGTATGCCGGACAGTGCTTCTGCGGCAGTTATATCAACTCCCTGTCTGTTCAGAAGCCAATGTCCGACTGCAATATGGCCTGCACCGGGGACGCCACCCAAGTCTGCGGCGCGGGCAACAGGATCAATCTATTCTGGAGCGGCGTACCGACTGCCAATCCGGGTGTGGAGGGCTTCGTATTGCAGGGCTGCTGGACGGACTCGGTTGGCAATCGCTCGCTGACTCACGCTGTCCGACCACTGGGCGGTGGCAAGAACAACACGATTGACAATTGTGTCAATGCCTGCATCGCCGGTGGCTACATCTTGGCTGGGGCTGAGTACTCTGGCGAGTGCTTTTGTGACAATACTTATCACTTCGGCGGACCGGCCAGCGATCAGACTACCTGCAACATGGCTTGCAAGGGCAATGTGACGGAGTACTGTGGAGGCTCGAACAGACTGAGCTTGTACAGTCTCGGTGGAGTTGCGCCGGTGCAGTATGCCGCACCTTTGCCTCCTGCGCCCACTACGACTTCGTCAAGCAGCGCTACTGATTCCACGACACCGACTTCGAGCTCCTCGACGACATCAACAAGCTCAACCTCAACCTCGTCGACTAGCTCCGTGACTGATGCGCCAACGCCACCCTCGAGCTCCGATAGCCAACCGACACCAACGGACACGCCAACTACCAGCTCCACTACATCCACTACTTCAACCAGCTTGACTACCTCCATCACCTCCACGTCAACAACGAGCGCGTCCACCTCGACGACTTCAACCACTTCCAGCTCCACAGCCGACCCGGTCACCACCTCCTCCACCACCTCCTCAACCACAACCACCATAACACCCACCCCCATCTCCACCCCCTTCCCCTCCTGGACCTACCGCGGCTGCTACATAGACAACAACAACGACGCCGGCCGCCTCCTCCCACTCCAACAGCCCGACTCCACAACCCTCACAATCGAATCCTGCATCAACGCCTGCTCGGCCGCAGGCTACAGCATCGCGGGCGTCGAATTCGGCGATGAGTGCTGGTGCGGGAATGAGCTTGCGGATGGGGCTACGAAGGCGAGTGTGGGCATCGCGAGGAGTAAGTGCCATAGTCCTTGTACTGGGGATGGAGGGGAGAGTTGTGGTGGGCCGTGGTTTTTGGAGGTTTATGGGTTTGATGCTGGGGCTGCGTAGATGTAGGTTTTGGAATGCAGTGGGTGGCGCCCTGAGGGGGAGGACGGGTAGTGAATTGCTCGAATGACTGTTGCTGTTTTGATGTTGTAGATACTGGCTATCTCTGCTACGCTAATGGACTGTATATTGTACCTTATGCTGTACCTTGTATCTGCGCGCTATCGTGTTGTGACAAATATTTTAATGGCGCTTTTGGTGCATGGCTTGCGCCTCGTTGAGACTTCAGCTCCAAGCCCGCTTTCCTTCCTCCAGGCAGTTCTCTAGAAGGCTGAGTAACTCCTCCATGAAGTACCCTAAGATCTCAGCAGACGTGCTTAGTATCATGGAGACTGCGATAGCGTTCTGGCAAGCGAACAGCGGTAGGTGTCTCATCGGACTTGAAAGGTGCCCCCAGTGCGTTCCTTCCCCCTCCATTACCACCACGTACCTTCCTGCCAGGTGAACAAGATCAGGAAGTGGGTACTTCAGGCTCTGCGGTCCGTTTGTATTTCGCAGTCCAGTCATAGATTTTCTCCGTCCACTTCTTACACTCCACCACCGACTTTTCCTAGCATCTGTAGTAGATACACGCTTCCTAGACGCTGTACTCACACATCGCTTCGCGCATTGCATCTGCTCATCCGCCAGACCACGCCGCCTTGCGCTCGTCGATCTCTGTGCCTGCACTATAAAGCCTGCTCCTTGCAAGCGAAATAGTCAAAGGCATACCCTTTGTGCGCCTTCGTCCTCGAAACGCTTCTTTGATATGTAGGTTCTCGCAACACTTATTAACAACGAGATGAACGCGAAAACTGATAAAGAAACGCAGTGTAAATCACCCACCTCATTCTTTGCGATGGCACCTCCGCCGCCCAAGAAGCAGAAATTGACGGGTTCTGTCAACAACGACGAGGAGCCATCTACAGCTTCGTCTGCACAGATGACCGCAACTGGGGGCTTCGTCGCTCTCGTTCGTCGTTTCGCGCCTGAGATGAGCGAGAGCTCACCTCTCTTCACCCGCCTGGCAGAGCAGTCTCTGGCTTCTGCCTTTTCCTTGACCCAGGCCTCGTCGTCCGCAGATCTTGCAAGCAACGATGTTGACGATGCGCCAGCAGCCTCGACGTTGACTGGTGTTGTGCAACCTCTCCGTCGCCCGCGTCAAGCAGCCCGAGATGCCGTCGCACAATCCGCGAGGATCAATGGCGGCATCGTCAACCCGAAGCAGCAGGTGCCAGGACCCGGTCGATATGGATGGCTGATGCCATACGACCGGGAAATGGCTCGTCGGATGGGTGTTACTGACCCATCCAACATCACACTGATGCGCTCGCGTGGTTATGCTGTCTTCACCTCAGCGCATGGCCCTGGTGCGGACCCAAGTGTTGTGTGGTACTCCGATCGCGCCTACCTCAATCCAGCGCATCAGCCCAGTGTGCCTGGGCACTGGGAGTTCCAGACTCGGGACGCGCAAGAATGGGCAGCGACCCAGGTTGGTGGGAGTGAAGACCATGGCGTGCCTGCTCGACCCTCTGCCTCAGACATCTGGAATCTGAGGCAGCGACTGCTCACTCGCGGCGCCTTCAATATCACACATGACATGCCGCTCGTGTATGTGCCCGACGAGATGCCGAGCAGTGACGATAGCCTGGGTGAGAATGAGATCGAGATCCCGGTCGGTGGAGACGGTGAAGTATTTCGGTACGATCCGACGAACGGTGATGGATCTGGCGGTGAGAACGATCAGACTGGGGATTCTGATCGATACTACCACGACATGATCCAATTCGAGGACGGCACCACCATTGTCTGCGACCGGGCAACGGCAATGAAAGGTGCGCCACTGCCGCACCTGTTCCGCGCATACGGTGAGAGCAGCTGGTCTACATATCCTCGCGCCGCTAAATTCGACTGGAACGATGCTGCTGCCATCAAGGCTCTCAAGGCCTGGCGTGAACAGATTCTCCGTCGTTTCTTCGGTCTCAAGCGGACCGAGCAACGTCCGGACTACTCTGCTCGCGACCTCAAGTGGCTCGGCGAACAGTACGAGGCAGCAAGGGATGCGGGACATCCTTCGCACCCTGTTGGAGATTGGCAGAAGCTCGTTGACGGCTTCAATGCGTACACCGAAGGTCAGCGTAGGGGTTCGAAGGCGATGCATAGCAAGTGGTCGCGACTGATCGGCTTGCACGCGAAGAAGAGAGCCATCGTTGCCGGTAAGAGACAGACAGTGAAGGGGCAGATGGATGATGAGGGAAAGGTGGTCACTGCCGAGGAGCAGAGAAGGATCGCCAAGGAAGAGAAGCGGGAGAAAGAGATGGCGGAGCGGAAGAGGAGAAAGCAGGGAAGGGGCAGGAACAATAGAGGCGGGAAAGTGATGCCGACCATCGCGATGGTGGTGAGGAAAGATGGGAAGGACTGCCCAGTCATCGTCGGCCAGAAGTCAGAGGGTGATGACAAGGACGGAGACGCGAAGAAGGACGAGGCCGATGATGCAGAGGGTGACGAGCATTTAGCGGCCCACGCTCGAGTGGAGGCGGCGAGTACTTCATAGGAAGCAAGGCACTCTTGTATGAGATCCGAGGTTATGATTGTAACAAGGAGCACGAAGCATGGAATGATGACAATATCGGAGTACTCCCATGAATACATGTAGCAAGTGAGGTCAACCAATTCGCCATCATGGTCTGTGCCCGTGTCCGTGGATGGCTTGCAGTATTTCCCATCACAATGATCATTACTTATACGAGCTGTACCCAAATCGTCCGGGTGATGGCCTGGCAGTCTAGCACTGAGCTCGCAGTATAGCAGATCCACTATCGATGCTCCTTGCCTGTGTCCAGCGTAAGGCGAAATTCTCACATCTCCCATTCTTCAACTCGTTGGCAAACACCAGGGCAAATCTCGCAGCACATAGCCGGAAGCTCGCGACGATGGCGCCCAAACTCCACGGCCGGGCCTTCTATGAGTCCATCGGATCTCCCAAGCTCGTGCTGGCACCCATGGTGGATCAAAGTGAGTTCGCCTGGCGCCTTCTCACACGAGCTTTCCTCCCTGCCGAGTTGCGCACTTCGATACTGGCATACTCGCCCATGCTTCACGCCAAGATCTTCTCACAGAACCTGAAGTACCGCGAGGACCACTTCCGGCCCCGAAAAGCAGCCGCTGCTACGGAAAATCTTACAGCTGAGCGCTCTGAGGCGGATAGTGGCCAAGCTGACTGGCATCTGGACGGGAATCCCTCGCTTGACCGCCCGCTGTTCATGCAGTTCTGCGCCAACGACCCGGCGCTCTTTCTGGAAGCAGCCAAGCACGTACAGCCATATTGTGATGCGGTGGATCTGAATCTCGGCTGCCCGCAAGGTATAGCGAAGAAGGGTCGCTATGGCGCGTTCCTGCAAGAAGACTGGGGTCTGATCTACAAGCTCATAAACACTCTGCACAAGGAGCTTGACATTCCAGTGACGGCAAAGTTCCGCATACAGGAGACGAGAGAGAAGACTCTGGAATATGCGAAGATGATCTTGAGCGCAGGCGCTAGCATTATCACGGTGCATGGCAGGAGGAGGGAGCAAAAGGGACACAACACTGGACTTGCGGACTGGGAGATGATAAAGTTTCTGCGAGATGAGCTGCCGAAGGAGACGGTGATCTTTGCCAATGGCAATATACTGCAACACGGAGATATACAGAAATGTATGGATGCCACATGCGTGGATGGGGTGATGAGTGCGGAGGGTAATCTGTATGATCCTGCCATCCTTGCGCCACCGCCTGCTGTGGGAGATGAGGGGAGAGCGTATTGGCGAGGCAAGACTGGGCTGGGAGGCTACAGGATGGATGCAGTGCTGAGGCGATATCTGGACATCTTGTACACTCACGTACTAGAGCAGTCGCCGCCTGACCGACGTCCATTGTTCATGGCTTCCGATCCTGTACCCGCAGCAGCTGAACCTACCCCAGACCCAACGCCGCTGGCAGACGAGCCTCCATCGAAGCGACAGAAGCTAGACGCAGAGCCAAAACGCAAGGACAAGAAAGTCACAGACACGAACTTCACAGCAATGCAAGCGCACCTCTTCCACCTCCTCCGCGCCCTCATCTCGAAGCACACGAATGTCCGCGATGCACTAGCACGCAGCAGAGCAGGCGACATGCCAGCCTACGAGAACGTGTTGCGGCTTGTTGAAGCTGCTACGAAGGAGGGCTTGCTGGAGTATGAGCGGGATCCGTCGTTGTATGAGCCGGAAAGTGAAGCAGATGTAGAGGTGGACTGGCAAAGTAGCGATGCGGCTGTGCGGAGATGTAAAAGGCCATACTGGGTTTGCCAATCGCATGTACGGCCTTTGCCTGAGGAGGCGATCGTCAAGGGGAGCATACAATTGAGCAAAAAGGAGCTTGCAAGGCGACAGCGAGCAGATGAGGAGAATGGAGATGTAGGGTTGGTGTCGGGCGGCACTGTTGAGCAAGTGGCTACAAACGGCGTGGAGAAAGCGGAAGAGATACCCAGGGAAGGAATGGTGTGCGGATGAGAGGCTCGCTTTAAGTGCTGCGGCACTACGGTGCTCTCCGCTTGACGAGACCAGTAAGTACTCACGAGAAGTAATCTCTCAACTTCAACTCGTGTGCTCCCCATGATGCCCAATTCTAGGTTCACGCACAGCAAGCCGGCGATGTTGCACTTAGCCATTCCAAGTGATGGCTTCCCGTTCTCAGTCGTATAACCTCACCTTATCCTCAAGACTCATGACGAGACATGGCCGATGATGATGAAGCTGACAGGAATGACAAGAAGATGCTGACAGTAGCTAACAGCGATGGGCAGATCATTTTGCCCGGACATCCTTCTGCTAGCAGTCCCACCCGCGCCATCATGCTGCCGCTCTTCACTTCTCCCCATCACGACTACGGCCGGACATGCGATGCAGGATCTGGGCTGCTTCACCTAACCTCTCCGCACTGCCATCACTGCTATCACTGCCGATGACGATCGCAGTGTCCTCGTCAGCGCCCTCGGCCCTCTCCATCGGGCCCTCCTTGACTTCGCCGATCACCTCCGTCACCTCACCCGTCACCTCCGTCCCGTCCTCCAGCTCAGGACTGTCGTCTGCAGAAGGCTTTTGCTCAGCCGTAGTGATGTCTGCTGGCATTGATGGCGTCTTCGATGTGAGAGCGGCTTTGACGATGTCCAGCATGCCTGGCACAGCTGGCTTGGCAGCTTCACTCGCAACAAGCTTCTTCACGACGAGCCTTATGTTCGAGGCAGGCTTCGCTTCAGGCCTCTTCTCATACAGAGTGGGCCCGTTCACAACTCCAGTCTTCTCGAAGTCCTGTCGAACACGATCGTACTTTGTACGCATGGCGCCATGGACCCGATCGCCCCCGAAGTTCGCATTGAAGCGCTTGGTCATATCGAGGAAGTCGTCGGGTGGATGGATACGACCATCCTTCTTGATCGCCTGGTACTCCTCCGCAAGCCACTGACACTCCTCGAGGGTGTACAGATCGCGGTGCTCTTCGCGCAGGTTGTCGAAGTCGTTGCGGTAACCCATTTGGTATCGCCAGCGCTCCAGGAGCTTGATGTGCTCCTTGTTGTCCCAGTCGAAGTCCTCCAGCTTGGGAGGCTTGGTGAGATTCCAAGTACGCCACCCGGTCTTACCGTATGCACGCATCAGGTGTGGCTCGCGAAGGCCGACTTGAGCAGTGGATCGATTTTGGCAAATCCAATTGCCCTCGACATTGATGGCGTAGTACCTGGGATGGTCCCGGGTACTGGTCTGATCGTTGATCCCACCCTTTTGCCCGTTGGTGGGGTCGTAGGTCTCGGGCTGTGGCTCCTTGTCATGGTTGTTGGAGCTGCTATCCCGCGTTTGGTACTTGCGCTTGGGCTTTGCAGCCGGCGCAACGGTAGGTGTGCTGGTGACATTGGGCGTTGGTCCAGCATCTTGCGCATCCGGAATCCACACGACATTGATATTCTCTGTGAGATCATTGCGTCTCTCACGGAGGAAACCACCACGCAGCTGCCAGATCTCGGCTGCTGAAGGCCTGTCAGGCAGCCCGTAGCCTGTAGGACCGCCGAAGTTGAGCGCAGCGAGCTCCTCGTCATCATCGGCCTGGAAGTCGAAGTGTCCAGGACCAGCGGGCTGTCGACGCGGGTTGAGATACGAGCTGTCGCTGTACCACACGACACTTGGCTCGGCCCTTGGCCCCTGTGTGAGCGCAAGCATGCCCTGCTGGCGCATAGCAGTGAAAGCTTGCTGCTTGTCAATGTTCAAGGGCAGGGCGCGCAGACGATCGCGACCACTCATAACGCCCGATGCCACGCATCGCATGGCTGGGGTTGACGATGCCACCATCTGCGATAGCATTTTCGATAGCGTCCTGGCGGTCTGCGTCGCTTGGACGAACAAGACCTGGCGCAGCGGGCGGAACAGTGTTTGACCGATTGGGAGCATTTGATGCGCTCCCTGTTGGAGATGGGGCGAAGAGTCGACGAAACCTATCCACAGCAACCTGGGAGAAAAGCGGATGATCGTCCGCAAGCTCGGGTAGGATGTCGCGCAAGGTAGCGCGATAGCGCTCGGATTGGGTCATCGTGCTCTGCTCCTCGGGCTCGTCGACCTGATCAATCGGGCGCTTACCGCCCTTCATGATGTCGGTAGTGGTATATGTAGACTGGACAAGTGTCAGTAAACCCCCCCCTCTGTCATTGACAACGAGCCTTACATTACTGTAAAAAGAAGGCAGGTCTTTGCGAGAGCAAAGCGGGCTTGTAGTGCAAGCGCTTTGTTCCCACGACGGCGAAGGCTGAGTAGAGAGGCGTGTGAGGTAAGTAGAGGCGATGCTTGGTGCAGGAGGAAGTATGCGTTGACGACGAGAGTTTTCTTGACAGTATGAAGAGGGCGTGAAGAAAGTGTTTGTACATTGAGTGGAGGGGCGGAGAGTGGGTTGAAGAGATTGAGATTACCGTCGATCACCAACACCGCGTTCACATGGAAGGTACGGTTTGGAAGGAAGGAGCGAAGTAGGGAAGGGACTTGGAGTCACGACCAGCAACACCAACTCACGAGCGACAGTCCTGGAGCGCACCGTATCGATCAAGAGACTGCGAGCATCATGTACGAAGCAATCAGGATCCAGCCACATCTTGTAGATTCTGTCAATGTGCTGATCAGCCCCAGCGTTGAACTCATACTGAACATGGTGGCATGAACATTCACTCACTGTAGTCTTGGCGTGGTACAGCGATCGCAGGCGAGGGAGTTGCTCGCGGAGTTGTTCAATTGCCGAGCGACCTCGAGCGCAGCGTTGCGCCGAGCAGACGGCGTTTCTCAAATCCGTTTTCAGTAGCCACCGATCGACTTCTCTCGCCTTCTTCATCGCCATCTCGGCTTTGCCAACTCTCAGAAGTCTCAGCAATCTTCCCACCACCAGCACTCTCTTTGTCCTCCTCTCTACTACCATGGCTGTCATCATCAAGTACCATCGGATCATCCGCTGTAGCCCGAGCCGTGGTCAGCATGTATGTTAACCGGGCACTATGCTCCCTAACCCATGCGGTGGGCACCCAGACCAGTCTGATCTGCTGTGTGACGTTGGACCGGGCTTGTGCACGTAGTCTCTGTCGGAGATTCCAGACATCTGTAGCAGTGTGTTGATGCGGCAGCACGTCATCTTGCACTCCACCAAAGTTGAGATGAGCAAGGTCCTCGTCGTCGTTCGTCAAGTACTCGAACCGTCCTTCGCCGTCTGGCTGTTGAGGTGGGTTGTTGTACTCTCGCTCTGGCTACCACACGACCGAGGGATCATCGTTCTCGCTGAGATCTCCAGAGCCTCGCATCCGAACGACGTCGATATGGTCAAGCTCAAGCTCTTGGGCGAGATCCGTACCGAAGGTAGCCAACCATCTGTAGCTTCCCGGACCGCGTACTTGCTGTCTTGGACTCACGATCATGCCTTGAGCAATGTAGCGTTGTACATCGTTTGCGCGCACGGCGGCTGATCTGTGACGCATGACACGCTGACCTCGCGTGCCTGAACTACCAAGTTCGAGCCGGGCTATCGGGCCACGCCCAGTGTCTCGTGACGCGGACGATGGACCGGACACAGCTCTCGCAACAGCCTCACGAGATCTGTCCGCGAATCGCTTGTTCAACCCACTGAATATCTGCATTGTACTGGTGATTTCTTCGTAGAAGGAAACGGACGCAGGTAGGCTGTCGACGAGTCTCCAGTCGATGTCTGATACCGAGACGGGCCCGCACGCGACAGGCTGCTGCTTCGCCGAGTTTGAGGCTGCGGGGTAGAGAGTGAGATGACCGCGGGGATGAATCACCACCACCGCATCCATCACATCGAGCAACAGCGCGGGGAAGCGGCGGCCCAGGTTGCGGCGTTGGTCGGCTGTGAAGCGTGCACTGAGTACACGAGATGTGTCGGGCGCCGCATCGTGGACGGAAGGGTATTGCAGAACACTTGCGTGGCGTCCAAGGAGTAGGTGACTCTCAGCATTATTGGTGGAGTGCAGAGGTGGCGGGCCGGCAACGACCAAGTGCTTTCCTTCAGGGTCGTCTGCGCACATGGTAAGGTGCGCAGACGTGGAAAAGTAGTGGCGCAGGCCACAAGCAAGTATTGCCTCCAGATAGAAAGCCATGGTATGTGGCGCAGGCCCATGAACCGACTTAACGCGCCGAGTTCGCCTCCAGGTACTGTTTACCTCTCGTACAGCGACCATGTTGGGGGGAGTTAATACGCACAACTGCTTGTCAGTGCCATTACTCATACGCTGTGTGATGACTAGTCCCTCTGGCGCTGTACGCAGATCTGCTAGGCGCAGTCGAGCGTGATATTGATTGCGCAATACAGTCGTACGGTGATCCTCAGTGGCGCTGTACACTGTAGCCAGTCAGTAACATTTCAAACCAGCGAAGTGGAGAGAGTATGCGTACTTGTGAAGTCGTCTAACAGATGTCCGAACGTCTCTAGTATCAGGCGCTCGAAAAGCTCTGCATTGTCTGCGGTTCGTCTGAATGATGCCATCACAGCTGCAGTCCGAGAGTGATCGCCGCTGGTAAGTATCGACGAGGAGGAGATAAGTAAGGAGGCCATCTTGTATCCAAGTGGTCAGGCTGCAACCCGACACCAGGGAATGGTGCAGAAGTCATTTCGACCTTCCGAGCAGGCGTGAGACCAGTGGGTATCAGCTTTGAGACGCTGTTGCCTTCGACCACGTTCATTGTGCAGACAATTGCGATGACTTGCTCCGTCTCGATGTGTCCAGACATGGTGGGCGTGCCTGACCGACGACATCTCGAGGCGACAAGATGGCGTCGTAGTGTACGAGCAGTCTTCGTGCTTGAGGGGTGACTTGATATCGCCATCATCACTCAGCGAGCATGACACTGTTCCGGAGGAAGGCCAGAGCCCGGCGGTATTGGCCAAGCAGCCTCCACACTTCTGCGAAAGTTGTTCGGAGACGGTGACACAAATCGCAATGAACGCTCTCGCGTGAGCGGACGGTCCTTCTCCAGGTTCTGTAGGGCATACATCTCATAATCTGCCGCAGACCTGACCACAGAGACTTTGGCCGGCGACAGGGGTGCTGTATGATTGTTCTCAATCTCTTGAATGCTAGGCAGGTGTCGCATGCCGGATTCGTTCGAGATCGGCGATTCGGGATCGCGGCAGCTGTGCTCATCGCTCATGATAGTCACGCTGGGGGACTTAGGATGCATGGCGGCAGCGGACTCGGCACGGGCGCTGGTATTGAAAGTACGCTGGAAGGGCTCGCTCAGGTATCGTCGGACGAGGACGCGGAGGGCGGGTGCACTGGCGCAGATCATGGCAAGCTGGACCTCGAGCTGCGTCCAAATCAGTGTATCGAAGCCAAGCCAGCTGCATTGAGGGATTCGAGTCAGCATGTTTCATGTATATTGCATGCTTAACTTAGTGTCTTACGTTGCGTCCCACTCCATTCCTACTCGCGTGAAGTAGTAAGTTCTGACGGAAGCAGTGCAGACTGTGATCAGTCCAAGAGCGAAGATGATGTTGAGAGCGATCTTCTGCCTTCTCGGCGCACCAAAATGTCGAAGCATGAGGATCGGCAACAGCACGGCGTACGCATCTCCGAACGCAGCCAGTGCGCCGTTGATGGGATTGATCAAGTCCGAGTGAATGCAGGTGTATGGCTTGTCGTAGAAGAAGCTCAGCGAGTCCCAATATGCCTCGAGTGGTTTGCAGGCATTCATGAGTAGGATCAGGAAACCTAGGGCGTAGATCACCGTGAACACAATGGCGATGATCGTCGCAATCTTCCACCGCCGAGCGTATGTACCAGCTGTCAACCGTCGATAGAACAGCAGGATGGAGACCTTGATGCAGCATGTTGTTATGAGGTAGATGACTTCCAATGCCCAGGCACCGCGCGCAGCGACTGGCCATAGCTGTGGAGGTACGTCCCAGACATGTCGATCAGCGCCCCAGTGTTGTGTCTCCAGTAAAGTAAGTGTCGTAAGGGCTATAGATCCGAGCCAGGCGAAGCCGATCAGCGCCTGCTGCATTGTCAGCCTGTACATGTGCAACTCGGGACCCGCAGAATAAGCTTACGTCGTCTAGACCCAGACTGCCTGCCTGTTTTCGCGCTCGCAGCCACAGTCTAGTCAGCACGAACAGTGTACTGAACGCTTGCAGGGTGCCAGCAAGAGCTGGCATCCATCTCCGGCGCACTGGGTCAACATAGTTGGGAGTCGGGAAGGACGCAATGATACTCGGTGTCAGCGGGGGTAAGTTGCCAGGCATGATCACGCAAGGACTGATAAACGCAGCCGCAGGGACTGAGGCGCTGTTTCATGATAAGAGGGAAAGTTACATATGAAGAGGACTGCGCCAGAAGTCAGAGCGCACACTGCGTATCACATGCCCGCAACGCTAGACAGTGCACTCTCAAGATGTGGTGGTGACAGGATCTCATGAACCACAAGATGAAGTCGGGCCGGCAGACTAGTCGCACACCGGCCGATGGCACCCGGTCTATACCTGGCTCGTCTCAGGCACTGAAAGCGATGCCATCTCTCGGGGCCCTTGTTGTCACATCGGCTTGCGGGGAACGCGCAGGACAATCTTCGTGGGCCGATCGTCTCGACCAATGAGCACGTGCGCCATTGGTGATGGACGTGCAGCGGTCTGCGTTCCCGGCGTACCCCAAGCACAATAGTCGAGCGCCGTTGGAAACTCTGTTCTTGAAGCCTCGGCTGGCGCCAGTGCGGTCTCCTTTGACGGCGGGAGGCTTCAACGGGCGACGTGCGGAGAAATAGAGCATTTGGATCGACCTACTTCCGTTTGCGAGAGGTAAGATACGGCTAGCACTACGAGATTCTGGGCGGGATACGCTTGAAATGGAAAGATGGGAAAGATGAAATACGCGGGCTTGAGGTGAAGTCAAATGTTCGGGGAAGCCTCGGATTACATTCGGCTTTTCGCTCACAGGCAAGACTGGATTGAACACAATGTATCAGCCATCGATGTTAATGAGTAGCTACAGCAATCAAAAGTCACCGGTATCGCTTCACGGCCCTCAGCCACGATACCGACTCAGTCACTCACGTCCTCCATATCTGTGCCATTATCCATGTACTCATCGGGCCCGCCGCTCTGATCAGCATCGTCCTGAGCAGGCGTCCTCACGTTCCCCGGCTCAGCAGCCGAGCCCCTCGATGCTCCGGACTTCAGTGACCTTCGTGAGAGGGTCTCCTTCACACTGTTGACCGCATCACGGACGACATGAGTAAGCGAGCCCTTCACCTTGAGCTTCACGATCAGCATCTTTGGA
>JAVRRP010000127.1:0-28306 GCA_036872775.1 Oleoguttula sp. CCFEE 5521
GTCACCAGATGCCGGAAGCGCACAACATCGCCGTTCTTGACCTTGTGTCCGAGTCCCTCTAATGGTGCCGAAGGGATGATTTGCCAAAGGTTGTTCGTATCGTTGTGAGGGTATCCAGTCACCTGCTGCCCTTGCGAGGAGATTCGACCATCATCATAGCGTAGCGGGTATTTATCGACGTGCGAGTGCAGATACACCTTCGTCTCCTTGTGCTTCATCGCAATGTTGTCGAAATAGTCGATCCCAACCGCCTGCTGCGTCATGAGATTATCGCTCAACGTCTGCTGGAACTCGGGCGTCATGAAATCGTCGCCGGGTCCAGATCTCGACAAGATCGAAAAGTGCACCTGGAACCAGAAGAGATACATCAAGAAGGGCACAACAATCAGCCCAATGATCCTTGCGCCAAGATGCTTTCCGAAATCCGGCAGACCCAGAGCACCCTGCTTTCGGTTCACATCCAGCAAATCCCAGAGATCGATCATAACCGGCACGCCAATCGAGAAGAATGTGAAAGCCCCCACATACTTCGTGCTAATAACGCAGGACATACTAATCCCCGTCAAAAGCAACCACTTCCACCACTTCCTGCCAAAAGGCACATGCCTCAACTTATAAAATCGAATATAACACAGCACACTCAGCGCCATAAACAACACCAACGTCGCATCCAGTAGAATCAACCTCGTCTGCCCAATATGCGCATTATCAAACAGCACTATACTCGCCGCGACGATCGTGGCAGGGAGACTGTAGCCGGACTCCCACATTATGAGGAAGGTGGTGCTGACTGTCAGCGAGCCCATAAGCGCGGGCATGCTGCGGTAGGCGACGTAGGGGACTTTGTTGGTGATGTAGGAGTCGCCGATGTTTTCGAAGAGGAAGGAGCCGTCGTAGCCTACGAGCCAGCCAGCGAAGGCGAAGAGGAGCTTGCCGAAGGGGGGATGCACGTCGAAGAAGTAGGTGCGTTGGAGGTAGTAGGATGCGAACTGCATGTCCTTTGGTTAGCTGATTCATGGGCACCGTTGCACGGTCTGTAGCGTACCTTGCCAAAATGCACTTCGTCAAAGACAACCTGGTTCGGATGACTTATCCCCCAGAACCTCGTAATGAAGGCCAGGATCGTGATAATCCCCAACGCGAGCTTGTAATCCCACTCCTTCGTGACCACATCCTTCGTCGCGCTCTTCAGCTGTTCAATCTTCTCGTTCGCCGATCCATTGAGAAGTGCCGTGTCCGAGTCCGGGTTCGGTGTCGTAGCTCGCTTGCCGCCGCGCTGGCGGACATTGTTGGGCGAAGACGACATCGCTGTAGTCGCAAGATGTTGCAAATGTGATCAAAGGAGTGTGAGGAATCGAATAGCCATACGGCAAAAGTTGTTACAGCAAGACGCACGTGTGTGTAGCCCTCGCAGATTGTGCTTGCATCCCTTTGGACAGCTGGCTGAGCACATGAAGAGACGTCCAAAGCTGAGAACCCCTGCAAGTCTTGGCATTAAACGCGTCTGCATGTGACTTGAACTTTGGTTTATGCTCACTACAGGACTACTGTAGAAGGTATGCGAGATTTGAACTGAGCGGTTCTACGAGAAATCGCTATCATTCAAGACGCCTTCCCCTTCTTATTCCCACCAGCCTTAAACGCAGCCGTCCTCTTCGCCGCTCTGCCCGTCGGCTTCGAAGCCTTCTTCCCCGCGCCCTTCTTCGCCCCACCACCACCCTTACCCTTCCCGCCGAGCTTCAATCCCTTAGTCCCCTGCTTAATCGTAGCCCGATGTCCCTCAAAGATGAAGGTCTCTGGCGCTCTGATACTCCGCTCAGCCTCACCACCGACCGCCACCCGTGGAGCACTTCCTCGATCTCCCATAACATCTCCGTTCGCACCGGTAGCAAACGGCTTCCCACCCTTCTTCCCCATCATCCCAGCCGCAGCCTTGCCGAACAGCTTCCCGGTTCTGCCAATCTGCGAAGCCTCCTCAGCCGTAATCTTCCTCTGATACCCACTCTTTCCCTCCTGCCTAGGCGCGCCCGGTCGTCCACTCCCAACCTTAGCGTTCCGCTTCACAGCCTTTGCCCTTTGTACTCTCAGTCGTCTAGGCAGCATAGGCGGAAACTTCTTCCCTTCATCGCCGAGCGCAGCTTCAACGCTGTTCTCGTCCACGAACTGGACGTAAGCAATACCCTTGCCGACTCGTGTGGCGCTGTCACGGATTACACGCACGCTCTCGACTTTGCCATGTCGGCCCATGGCGCGCCATAGTCCTTCCTCGACGTCTGCGGGCTCTTTGCCGGGTTTGCGATGTTCGCGACCGTCTTCTGCATTGGCGGCTTGGATGGCGGTTTCGTCCGAGACGAAGTGAAGGTTACCGACGAAGACGCAGCGTTTGTGGTCGATCTTGGCTGGATGCGCGACCTCGTCCACGCGGAGATGGCGGTCTAGGACAGAAGTGGCGTTCAGATGGCGGGCAGCTTCTCGCGCGAGGGCAGGGGAGTTGTAGACTGCGTAGGCGTTTGTGGATGTTGTGGTCGTTGCCATGAGCTCCTTCTTGGCGTACGCAGCTTTCTTGGGCAGGGCAGTGTTGAATGCTGTACTGCGAAAGCGGATGGAGACGAGCTTTGGCGCAGCTTCTGCAGTCTTTGCTTCCTTGAGTTTTGGGAAGAAAGACTTGAGGTGCGCGATCAGCGTCTTCCGCGCAGGCTTCGAGGTGATGGCCGTGGTCGATACATTGCCAAGAAAGACGGTACGATTGGCCTTCGACGCAGCATCTTCCTCAGATTGCTGCGTCTCGTGTCGAGGTGGAGGCGAAGCGACGTCGTCGTCGACATCCTTACCCTTTGGCTCCTCGATGTCGCTTCCCGAGTCTACGTCAATCTCCACATCTCCATCTTCGATCTCTTCGTCCTCGTCCACTGTAGCTCCCGTCATCTCTGCTACAGCCGGCTTCTGTCGCTTCGCAGCACGTTCTGCAGCAGCCTGCTCAGCATCCTTAGCTTCTTCGGTCTCCAGCTTGCGCATGTAGACATCCTCGAGATCGTCGTCTGCATCTTTGCGTTTCCGTTTGCGTTTAGACGATTCGAGTGCTACAGGTGCGACATCTGCTACCGGTTCAGCCGTAGGCTCGGCGGTTTCATCATCTACATCCGCTTCATCGTCAAGCTCCTCATCTCCCTCGCTGAGCTCAGCGTCAGCTTCGGTCTCGATGACATGCCGCACTTCAGACTTAGGAGTAGGCGTCTGCGCCTGAGGTCTGGGAGGTAAAGGCTGGTAAATATTTAGTACCTGCAGTCGAGTTTATAGTATACGAATACACTGTACCTTTGATATGAACAGCGACGAAAGCGCAGGATTGACTGTCTTATCGTCTGCGAGTAGCGAGAATGGCGTTGTTTCGGCAGCTTTCTCCACCCGCTTACTCTTCACCACCTTTGGCTTCTTCGACTTTGCGACCTTGTCGTCCTTGGCTGACTTCTGCCGCTTCTCCTTCGTGACTTGCGCATCTTTTGTTTTCGTCGCCATGAATGCTACGAGACTTCGCCGTCTGATTGAGAAATTCGGCCGAGCTTTCCCAAGGTACTATACTATTAGTGCTGGGATGGACCGTCCAAATCGGAGTCAGTGGCTGCTAATACCCAGCAAGAGCGAGGGTCCCGCACGCAAGACTCGACACCACGGTACGCGCTTATCCAAGGGACACCAGAAGTGAGATGTTGTTCTAAATGTTAGTGTGTATACGTAGAAATGCTTTCGTTCAATTCGCAAAGCTCGCGTTCAACTTTCTTCGAACATCTCGGCAACTGCTCAACGGGTAGATCCGCGATCTGATAATCAACCATGACGGAGTGGAGCCGAATGCATGGCTGCGCTTGGGGTGTGAGTGTGTGCGCTGCTTTGGTTGCGCTTCCAGAGTAGTTCCCCATGACCAGACCTCTCTTAGACACGGCACAATCTTCTTCTCGCCGCCATATCCGTGCATCATCCACCATGTGACAGCGTTCCTGCCATACTCACCATACCGACACCTTGCCGACCACACTCGCTCGATTCACCGCAGATCAGACCCTAGCACCGCGCCCGAGCATATTGTCGATTGGCCCAAGGCCGATACTAGACAACGACAGTACACTCTCCGACTAGCAAGAGCACGAGAAGTGCGAAAACAGCTATCACGTGTCAGGAGACGTTTGCACGAGCGTCTGCATGGCGACGACCACATTGGCGCCGCGTCGCAACAGTGAGTAAATCCCCTCCTCCCACCAGGAGCCTTGAGCTTTCACGAGAGCGTCATGTGCTGCTGCCGCAGTCGCGACTGTATACTGACGGCTATGGTGACAGCAGACATGGACTCGACCAACTCCCCACTTCGCAACATCCACCACGACTCCACCCGCACACCGACACCCCGCCCTTCCATCTCTCCATTGAGCACCACCTCCAAACCTGCCAAAAGCTCGCCTGCCCTCACAAAGAACAGCATGGCACGTGAGGAGGATGTCACTCGTAGCTCAAAGCCTCTCAACGGCAATGCTGCCAATGGCGACGGCTTGGACGACGACGACGACAGTCGCTCAAGCAGCTTGAGCGAGCCAGACGATGACGACGATGACATGGAAGACGAAGTGGACGACGAGCAGGACGAGATTCTGGGCAACACTGCAGCACCAATGCTTGCCGAGGTCGACTCGGAGGCCGAGACGGAACGGTTAGAAGAGACGCCAGAAAAGCAGCGCAAGCTGGCAGAAAGCACAGGCAGAACACCCAGCAAGCTCAGGGAAGCTACGACTGTGGATACACAGCTTTCCGACCCTCCATCACCGATTCTGGTGGATACAGGAGCTGTGTCGAGTACGAGTACACTAGCAGCTGGTAAGTGGCCCAGCGACTTGCACAGCTGTGCTAACACGTATCGAATGTCGTGCAGAGCTAATGCGACATCTACAGGCGTCAAGCGAAAACGTTCAGATGCGGCCGAGGACAGTCCTCTCACAAGCCAAGACTCCGACCTTGAGGAAACACCACGAAAACGAAGTCGCGAGCCAACCATAGATCTGCCACCTGACGAAGAGCTACACGCGACAGTGGAGGACGATGTCCTGGGTGACGACGACTCCCATGAGCTTGATGCGCCAACACCGCACGTCGAGGATCGCGTCGTCCTGAAGGGTGCGAAAGGACCCAAGGGTAAGAAGGGCAAGCAAAAGGGACGAAAGGCGAAAGAGCAAGAAATCGAAGCGTACGAAGCCGGGGCACAGGGTGACGAAGTCCAGGAAGGGCATGAAGTCAAAGAGATGAAACAACCAACAGAAGCCGAGATTCAGTGGAAGAGCAGAATAACCGCAGCGTTCGACGGCGCCGCGAAGCTCGTACACGCGCAGCGATCGCAAGTGCTGGACGACCGACTCGCGGACATTGACAAGGAGCTTCTCCTGCTCAGTCAGCCGGATTGCACACACCCCGAATACCTACGATCGGTAGCATGCATAGACAGCCGACGAGCGAAGCAGCAGCGCGAGGCTCTCGCTTTCCGAGCATACAAGATTCGCGCGATCGAGGAACGTACACTTGGCGAGCGCGCACAGCTACACTCGCAGTACTTCCAGCAGGTGCGTGAGCAGCGAGAGGAGGTCATGTACCAGCTTGGCGAGGATTGGTACGCGATACAGTCGGAGCGGCGACAACAGCATCTCGATGATGATGCGCGATATATCTACAAGTTTCCGACGAAGAAGAGTGCGCAGGTGCGGCAGCAGGCGAAGTATAATCAGGAGGTCAGCGTTCTGAGTGGCGTGGCGAAGTATGTTGGATTCCCTGCTGCGCCAGATATTGCAGAAGTAAAGGGCGGTGGGCTGGAGGCCGACCTCAAGGCGATGAAGGTATTTTTCGCACTGTGATCTGCTTCGATGCAGGTGAACATCACTGACATCCTCACAGCTTTCAAGACGCGTTCCGGTGGTTGTGGCTCCTGCCCAGCAACGTACAATCTCACAGCCGCCTGTACCGCAGCTCCCAAACGCTGCACCACTTCCTGGTCAATTCGCAGCTACCCTCAAGCCTACATCGACGTTCAGCGAGCGCAGAGCGCACGAGCAATACCTGGAGCAGAACGCCTGGGCGCGTCCACAGCAGACAGTAGTCCCAGCGTACGGTACACCGAACCTGACACACACGGCTGATTGGGTCGATCAACCCACTGGCGGACCAAGACACCTCATGCGTAATCTCAGCGGACTTGGCAATGGAGGCAGCGCGTACGGGTCGAAGCAATCGAGTCCCTTTGCAACGCCCATACCGAGCTCGAGACAGATGGAGGGCGAACGAGGAGACGTGCCGGATGTGCCCAGCTCGGTTCTGGCTGCGCCGCCGACAGATATCAGGTTGCAAAGTCATGGGCAGGGCGTGTTTGCCAGCTCACCATTACAAGTGATCAAGCAGCGACCGAACGGCACGGCACACGATTTACACGATACTTCGCGAGATCCGAGTCGAGAAGGACCACCCGCCGGTAATGGAAGCAGGATCATCAGCGGCACCTCTACGATCGACGCGCCTCTGTCTGCTGAGAAGACTGGAGGATATGGCTACGATGCGCAGGCGAAACATAACGATTCCGACCGAGCGGAGACCGAGATAATCAACGGCTCAAGGCGAGAGGATGCCGTAGGTGCAGGACTGCCACGCCCGTATGCTGGCCCGCAATTCATGCATGGACATGGCTTTCGGCCGCTTGATGCCGGGCAGGGCGAAGGGAGGGTGGGTGTGGGAAGCGGTGGGTGAGAGAAAAAGAGGCAATCGCGAGAGCGGCAGCAGCATGGACGATGAACGATCTGATGCAGAATGCGGTCGGTTGATACCCCACTCTTAGCTAGTGAACGAAGACGAGCTACAGATACAAGGCACTGGAATCTGTCCTCAATGCCCCAATGTAAATCTCAACCTTCAGTACTTTTAACCCTCAGCATTCCTTCTCTTCGTCCGGATAGGTCCCGGCATCTATCGGACAGTGCCCATTACGTAGCGGGACTACTTTCTCATGGCGATCCGAACGATTGCTGCGTAAAAGCACCGGAAGGGCGTCATGGTAAGTGCGCTGCCGCGAACACACGAGCTGTCAAGCAAGACGGGCTTCATCATCATCCGCGAGGTAGGCCAAGATCTCCTCTGCTTTGGCGAGTCCCACTTCGTGATTGACACCAGGAACGCACCGCTTGCAGAACATGTTCAGAAAGCTCAGAATCCGCCGCACCCTCAGCTGAATTTGCAGTTCTTCGTTGTTGTGTAGCATTGCTCTGACCTCCTCGACCCTGGCGACTGACAGCTGCTTGAAGCATTTCGGATTGAGCTCCTGTGAGACGTGATTGTCAGCCTTGATGCGATACAGCCTGAGGCATTCCTTGGTGGTGCTTACCATCAAGTGCATCGACACGCCCCAAGCCTCCTCACACCCGAACGGCTGCTCCCACGCGATGAACGCTTCGGATCCAGTAGACTCCTCTGTGTGAACCTGTCTCGCTTCCGTGATTTCTACCACAGACTGCTCGCGCTTGCACGTTGTCCAAAGTTCCTCATCATCAGTGGAAATATCGTCTGCCCTCCCGGACTCGCCAACAGCAGCGCCCGAGCTCACTGGCACAGGTAACCGAGCCGCAGCTTCTCTACACGTCTTGTTGAGGTGCGCTCTCCTAGCTTTGAGGTTCGAGATAGCTTCACTGCCATTGTAGAACTCCGAGTAATAGTACACCTGATCTGCTGCAATCAGGCGTTGAGCGCAGACACCCTTCGTCCTGTGACACGCAACGTAGTACTTCGCCTGCACTGCCACTGAGTCCTGCACGGCGACGACAGCGCGGAGGTAGTGGGCATCTTCCTGCACTCCCAGGATCTTTCGAGCGTCTTCGTCAGCTTTGTTGCGATAGGAGCCTCGGTGAACTATAGTGTGTCTGTCTGGTTCCTGTGCAAGGATGAGGCCAACGACTAGGATCTCTTCGGTGTTGGCTTGGGACTGCTGCTCTGCTTTGGTCGACGTCAAGCTCATTGGCTCAACAGGAGCGTCCGATTTGGGGTCATACTTGGCGAGTGATCTGCCGCCGCCGGTTCCACCGGTCCTTCTGAGATAGACCTTCTCGAATGCTACGCGATCGGTGAGGCCGGTGGCGTATCTCACGCCGTGGTTGTTCGTCGCGATGTTATTGCTGGTCTGTGATGGCGATCGTTGGGCAGTGTCCATTATGCTGCAGGGCGGCACTGGCGCTGTGTGGTTGTTCACCTCTGTCAATGTGTGAGCGAAGTGAGAGCGATCGATGGAGGAAGTAAGATGAGTACGGGAATGTGAGGAGACATGACTTGGGCAGGTGATGGAAGCGAGTGAGTGAGAACGGAAAGAGCGACTGACGGTAGTAAAGTGCGCAAGTGAGCTCTCTAACTGAAGACTTACATGTGATAGCATGAACAAATCCCTCAACACAGTTCGCAACAGGGGTGCCTTGCTACGCAGGCCGTAAATCTGTGTAGTGCTCGAGTATATTGCTACATAGTCAGCTATCTTACACCTCCAAGTGCCCGATCGACTCATCGAACGCTCCTCCGCTCTCTTCGCCGCAGTACTTCCACACAAGCCTCACTTCCCAAGCTTGCCGCGATGTCGCTCGGTGTCTTCCAGTCCTGATTCCTTGCCCCTCTGTCAGCACCATATGACAGCAACAGCTTCACCACCTCCACGAGTCCACTCTGGGCGGCGTAGTGCAGTGAAGTGCCTTCATCGTCCATCCGAAGATTTGAATCTGCGCCTCCGTCCAACAACATTGCGAGGATGAGTAATGACTCCTTGCGGAAGGGTAGCATGGCCCAGTGCAGTACATTCGTGCCGATCATGGAGGTGATTCTGAGGTTGGGCTGATGCGACAGGAGCAGTCGGACGACTTCCTCAGAAGCATATCGAGAGGCGTACATGATCGACGTGCTCTTGTACGTGTTTTGTTGGTCGATGTCTGCCCCTGCAGCGAGGAGGAACTGCACCATCTCAAGATCATCTGCTAGGCAGGCTTGGTGAAGTGGTGCTGAAGAGGAATGGGCAATGTCTGGACTGACGTGCGCACCATGTGCTATGAGCAGTCTTGCAGCTTCGAATTGACCATGTGTGGCTGCGCCAGCGAGAGGCGACAGGTGACCATGCTTTGCTGGCTTAAAGGCCGTGTATAGCTCTCTGACCAAGGTTCCCGCGTTGACTGGTGCACCGAGATAGAGGAGCAGTTCTATGTGGGCAATATCGCCGGCGCAAGAGGCCGCGTAAAGCTGCGATGCAAGCAAATTGCGGTCCTTGTGGCTGATCGTAGGTACTGGATTGCTGTCAAAGCTACATCGCATCGGACTTGGAGGCAACGATGTGGTAGGTGATGTATGGCGAGACTGAGGTGCCGACGTGGTCGGGGATGTCGGGGGACTCCATCGCGATGTCACGGCTTGGAATGATGGTGTGCTGGGTGAAACAGGTGATCGAGGGCTTGCTGTAGGACTGCCGAATGATATCGCGCTGTCGGTTAGATTTCTGCAAGCCTGGTCAGGCTCTATTTGTTCATTGTGCTCGAAAGGGGCGTACGAACCTCGAGTTTCTCTTGCTGTTCGCTTCGATCGTATTCCGATCCCACGCAGCCATCGAGTCGAAGCCCATCTTGCTGACCAGACCTGCGCCGACGCAACGACCGGGCGTGTTGTTGATGTTATACCAGATAGTGTAGTATTGGCAGGATTTGTTTGGCTGACCGAGCTGTACCTCCGACCAAGTAAGCTGCACACAGCTGAAGTTCCGGGTGTCCAGCAGCGGAATCCCCACGAGCCAGTGGTATTATAGCAGCACTGACGATCTCAAATACTTGAAACAAGAAGTAATAGCCAGTGATGGAAGACGGGTGACAAAACCTTGCGATTGATGTAGTCGAGGAATCACAATTACTCATCTCACCGGGCCTCACCTAATGTATATGTCGTGAAAGGTCAATACCTGCCCTGCAGTCACGACACCGACAAGGAAGTGCGAAAGTATGTAGCATGTGAACGCCGCGAGGCTGGATCGCGTGTAAGTCGACAGGCACAAGCAGACTCCGATAGGCTTCACCGGCAAGGGAAGTAGCGGAGTAGCGACGAGATGACAGGCGCGGCGTGCGATCGTGCCAGCGAGCCAGGGCGTAGCGTGGTAGAAGAATGCAGAGCTTGCGAAGGTGGTGGCTCCCACGAACCCCTGTTCCGCCTTTTCGGGAGGTGGAGGCTGACAGATGAGCTCTTTCTGGTGTGGGAAGTGCGGTGTGCTTTCATAGGGCTGAGCTGCTGCGCCGCAAGAGATGTGGAGCAGATGCTAGGCGGGAGAACCGGTCAACGCGTGGGGCGGGATGCTGCATGGGGGCGTGACGATATTGTGCGAGAAGTTGTGCTTTCGGAGGAGGGCGCATCGCGGCGTGGGACTGCGACGGTAGCATCGGTACTGTATCTGTCGTGGTGTGATGGCGACGATTGCCAAGCGCCAATGAACGGCTCCCGTGCTGGCCCCGGGTGCCGAAAATGTAAATTCTTCGCAGGAAGAGCCTAGGTTTGACGACGTGGATTATTGCGGTGGTCATTATCGATGCGTCGGAGGTTATCGTACGTGGGCGCTGTTCCTCCCAGCTGACTGGATCGCTTTGTCTCTGTCGCCTAGACGCAATGCCTTGCTGCGAAGACGTCGCTACTATCCTCGCCTGCTAGTAACCATACCACCGTAGCAGCCACTGGTGACATGGCATAATCGGGGTGACCGGAAGGTATACATCGACCACGATGACTCCGATCAGTCGACACCTATTGCCAATTCGCATCTTTGCTGCATCATCAGGCCATACTGTAACATCGGATGATGCATTTCGCTACACATTCTACAGCGTCATCATCTACTGTACTTGAAACCATCCTTCGCACGAATAGCTTGATGCTCTGTCCCGTTTAGGTAATACTAGCGGTCAAATACGGACGTCGACGAAATGGACATACATCAAAGTTGCTTCAATATTTGAGCTATCAGGCAACGTGGCTGGCCCGCTCCATACAGCGGCCTGTCACTCCAGCCCTCAGCGTCTGCAGAAATCTGAATCGCGGCTTGGGCTGTGATCAGCTTGACCGGAATAGTCATTCGCTACAACACTCAGATTGTAAGTCAACTTCGTTCCAATTGTCCACATCTCACAATATTCCACCACGTCCTATCTCGAAATCCCCCTCAAGACACACGATCGTCTCTCCGTCTTTGGTCCTCGCATCGGCCTTGACTGTCCAATTCGCTGCTGGCGTCAGCCAAGTCACCGGAACGGCGAATGTCAACAATGTCTCGCCCTTGTGGGGCGGACACTTCGTTCCAGCTTCGCCTTCGACATCGAGTAGTGTGCAAAAGTTCCAGGTATCGTCCTCTGGCGGAAAGTCGGCGCTGATATTGGCAATGACCCTGATCGAGGCACCTGGCGCGATGTCTTGCTTCGTTGTGCCGTTAAGCATAACTTGCACTCGATTCTCCCTAGACTTTTCAGGGTGTGAACAGCTCTGACTGACTTATGGAATCTTACATCTCTGGTGGATCTGGAAGCAGCGTGACCCACAAGACATCGTATATGTCATCGGTCTGGTTGGCGGCATTGCAATGACGAAAAGGTGAGTTCCCGGGTATGGCCCCTGGGTGGGACGATAAAGGTAACCGCAGAGCTGTCTGCTCGATCGGAGGCATTGAATCCGAACGGACAAAGGCATGAAGGCTTGAGAATGCGACTGCAAGCCAAGCGAGCGTCAGATTATTGCTACGCTTGCAGTGGACGTGCTCTGCGCTCATGGGACGCAGCGCTACCGTTCTTCCAGACTCTACGGCGCTTCCTCAGGCTCTGATTCTTAATGTTGCGGTAGTGAGGTTTGACGTTCTGGGCCCCTTGAGAGACTTGCAAATCAGTACTTCGTTGCCTCTCACTGAACCTAGATCTCTATTCGACGCTGCTGTGACCTGCTCGAAAGATGCCCGAGAAGCTTCAACTTTATTGAGAGACGGAGCCGGAGTCGAGAGCTCACGCAACAAGATAGTATCAGCAGCGATGAAGCAGTGCCATTACCCGGGTCTGCTCGGGGTTGATCGAAAGTGTTAAGTTCCAATGGTGTGTCATGTATTGACCTACCTGTGCCGCAGACGCGCGCTTAGCTCGCGGCGCTTATCACATCTTTGACATACCTGAGGTGGCGCAAAGCATGGTCGAACCAATCTGCGTCGGCATACTTTGCCTGACAGAGCGCTGAGTCGACGGAAAGCATGTATTGTAGTTCAATGGCTGAAGCAACTTGTGTGATAGTGATCGAAAGGCGCTTGATAAATAGTAGGCTCAATAGTTCCACAGAACAGTGCTAGCCTAGAACACCCTCATACGCCACACTAAGTGCGGAAAGTCTCTCGTGCATTCTCGTTCAACCGACCAGACATCCACTGCCTGTCTCCTTGACGCCGACTAGATATGCCGTGCAGCTCGAGGAACGTGGCACGCCCGAACGCTGCACTGCAGCCTCAATTTGCATGACCATTCGTCTGCTTCGCAGCCTTCTAAGTCTGCAGCTTCTGCAGATCGCCCTCGATCGCCTTGTCAAGCCTGGACTTGAGCTCGGGTCGGTACCCGAACATAAACAAGATCTCCATCCACACGAAGAACGGTGCCAAGAACAGTGCCTGCACCAGATTATCGAGTAGAGCTGGAGCTCGGCCCTCAAAGACGCCGTGACCGACGAATTGCGCAACCCAGGAGAAGATGTGAGAACCCAGTGCCCACTGGTTGGCTGTCTTCGGGTAGGCTGAGGTGAGCACGTTGGCGTAGGCAGTGCCGCCCATGATCAGAGGAGCGAGCATACAGCCTGCTACTGGTTCCATGAGGATATAGAGAGCACTGTATGTCGTCGCCAAAATCGTGCCGAGGTTCGCTGGCAGGTTTGGGACGGTGGCCCAGGTTGGCAGTGGGATGGCGGGTGTGTTGGTGGCCTTGATTGATGGTAAGTGTGTGAGATAGACCGGGTCTCGATGATATGTACTCACGAACAGGAACGCTGTCATCATGATCATGGGCACGCACGTGACGTGAATTGCGATGTTGACCTAGGCAGATTTGAGTTGATGAGCGATGAGGCTGGATCATCGACTTCGGACTCGGTACATACTGCGTTGTGGTGATATGCGCCATACTAGCGTTCAGTCAGCGAATATCTCTGAACGCCATATGCGAAACCATGGCGAACATACGAATTGCAGTTGCTTCTCCAAGTTCAGGGCCATAATGCCGGTCTCAGCCGGGTGTGCTCGATCAGGGACAAAAGTGGATGTTGGAGTGCGGGAACGCAAGACCTAGCAGTCTACGGTGAAGGATGGCATTCGCACCTAATCTCGAAGAACACCATCATTAAATTGCCGCAACGCGATGCGAGGCAGCAAGATTACAAGTGAGGTGAGAGGAAGGCGTCCGAGTTCACCCGAGCACAGGCGTGCGCAGGTGTCAGTCTAATGGGCTCCTGTTCGGGCCGAAGCTTGGCAGCAGCAGTGGAAGCTCAAACTCGTCGGATCGCCTCCTCTCCAGCATCGACAGCACGTCTCCACTCACACCACCCACCTCCCTTCCATCAGCATCAGCTCAGGAAGCGCTCCATCGCACCCACGAGCTTCCTCACCAGCATCACAATGTTCAGGACTGCGCTGCGGACGAGCGCGCGCGCGGCCGGCGCCCTGTCTGCCACCTCGCGAGTCTCCGCTGTACGTATACCCCCGACACCGCCGTGGTGGAGCTTCATTGGTGGCTCAACATGGCATCGGAGTACTCAATGGGTACTTGAAAAAGGTTCAACACTGTATTGGAGCGTGTGGGCAGCTTCAATGGAGTGCTAGAGATTCACCCGCGGCAATGAGGAAACATCAGGGACTAGCGCACTGACAACATGGCTTCATCTAGCAACGCGCAACACCCGCCATCACACAATCCTTTGCCCGCACCTACGCAAGCGACAAGGCCTCGCCGACCGAGGTCACCTCTATCCTTGAGCAGCGCATCCGTGGTGTTCAGGAGGAGTCGGGTCTTGCCGAGACTGGCCGTGTGCTATCCGTCGGGTATGCTTGGATCAAAAGATGGCAGAGACTACACTAGAAGTACTAACAAACCATCAGTGACGGTATCGCGCGTGTCCATGGCATGCAAAATGTCCAAGCCGAGGAGCTCGTTGAGTATGTACACAATGTGCCAAGCATTACTGCCACTGGCTTGTCTGACAACAGCACAGGTTCGCATCCGGCGTGAAGGGTATGTGCATGAACCTCGAGGCGGGTCAAGTCGGTGTAGTGCTGTTCGGTTCCGACAGATTGGTCAAGGAGGGCGAGACTGTCAAGCGTACTGGCCAGATTGTACGTGGTTCGCTGATATCCAAACCTACCTACACTACTAACACGACATGCGCAGGTCGAAGTCCCCGTCGGCATGGAGCTCCTCGGTCGTGTCGTTGACGCTCTCGGTAACCCCATCGATGGCAAGGGTCCCCTCAACGCTTCCGGTACCCGCCGTGCGCAGATGAAGGCACCCGGTATCCTGCCTCGCCGCTCCGTGAACCAGCCGGTGCAAACTGGTCTCAAGTCTGTCGACGCCATGGTACCGATCGGCCGTGGTCAGCGTGAGCTGATTATCGGTGATCGTCAAACCGGCAAGACCGCCGTCGCTCTCGATGCCATCCTGAACCAGAAGAGGTGGAACGTGACCAACGACGAGACCAAGAAGCTTTATGTTATCTACGTCGCTGTTGGACAGAAGCGATCGACTGTTGCCCAGCTCGTGCAGACGCTCGAGGCCAACGATGCGATGAAGTACACTTGCATTGTCGCCGCTACTGCTTCCGAGGCTGTACGTTCTCCGTGGTTATCACACGTCGCCTGTGCTTGCTAACACCGCACCAGGCCCCGCTCCAGTACATTGCTCCCTTCACGGGTTGCAGTATCGGCGAGTACTTCCGTGACAACGGAAAGCACGCCGTCATCATCTACGACGATCTATCCAAGCAGGCCGTCGCTTATCGTAAGTAGATGCCCTTTCTACGGCTTTGAGTCTGTACTAACAACCCTATGGGCCAGATGAGTCTGCTGTTGCGTCGCCCTCCCGGACGTGAGGCTTATCCCGGTGACGTCTTTTACCTACACAGCAGGCTGCTCGAAAGAGCTGCTAAGATGAGCGACAAGCACGGTGGTGGCTCCCTCACTGCCCTCCCCATTATCGAGACCCAGGGTGGTGATGTGTCCGCCTACATCCCAACGAACGTCATTTCCATCACCGACGGCCAGATCTTCTTGGAGGCCGAGCTCTTCTACAAGGGTGTCCGCCCTGCCATCAACGTCGGTCTGTCCGTGTCCCGTGTCGGCTCCGCCGCCCAGCTTAAGGCCATGAAGCAAGTCGCCGGTTCCCTCAAGCTCTTCTTGGCCCAATACCGAGAAGTCGCCGCCTTCGCCCAGTTCGGTTCCGATCTCGATGCCGCCACCAAGCAGACGCTCAACCGTGGTGAGCGTTTGACCGAGCTCCTCAAGCAGAAGCAGTACAGCCCTATGGCTGTCAACGAGATGGTGCCGCTCATCTACGCTGGTGTCAACGGTCATCTCGACAGTGTGCCCGTTGCCAAGATTCTCCAGTGGGAGGCTGACTTTGTTGCGCACTTGAAGTCGAACGAGTCGGACCTGTTGGCGACGATTGACAAGGAGGGTGCGTTGAGCAAGGATTTGGAGGCGAAGTTGAAGAACGTGGTTGTGACCTTCACCAAGGCTTTCACATAGACTTGATGCAAGTGCCGGAGGTCAAGTGAAAAAGCGGGGAGAGTACAAGGGAGCATTTCGTGTACAGTACAGAGCGTGGCTGTGTGAGCGGCGAGTATTGAGTGGTGTCTACATACAGCTGTTCCACTGAGATGGTGGAGAGGCAGTAGATACGCGAGTACCGTGTTCTTTGTTGCCCATGTATTCTCATGCACTTCGTGATCATACATCTCATGTCAGATGCGAGACGGAATCTTTCGTGTACGGAGACCTCAATCGAGCATTGGGCATAGTTCCTCTCATCAACCCTGCCTACTCCTCCTCGTCTCCATCGGATGCTCGCTCACCGTGCCGGTAACCGAAGCTTCCCTTTCTATCCCGCCTGCACTCACCCCTCCACTCCCACTCCTCGCATGCCCAGCCTGCCCAACCCGTCCCTCCAACGTATCCGCAAAGGGACTATACGGCGCAGCAATCACATGCTCCCTTCCTTTATCCCTCTGTCCCGGCTGACTGCCAGGCCAACGCCGCTGCTGCTCGTGCAGACTGTCCAGCCCTTCACCGACGATGTTGTACTTCTCCCAGTTTATCGGCGGCGTGCGCACGATATTCTGCGGGCCGGGGATCGGAGGGAAGGACGGTGCAATTGCGGCAGCAGAGGAGGAGTTCGGTCGACTGATAGTGGTAAACGAGCCGGGTTGGGAGTCGGGCACTTCATTCCTCGTCGTGGGTGCGTCGCGAGAAGCGCCCAACGCTATCTCCTCCTCGCCATCTGAAGCGTCTGAGGGGGCGTCGAGGATATCTTGCAAAGTGCCGAAAGAGGGCCGTTGTTCTTTCAGCCGGCCAGCTATGAGTTCATCGCGGAACTTTTCTGGGTGTAAGAGAGCTTGTTGTTTGAGTGCCTCGAGATTGGAGATGTCTTGGCGTGCTTTCTGCTTCTGGAATTGCAGAGCAGAGAGCGCGGCGCGGAGCGCTATGGCGTCTGTTGAGTCCGCGCTTGAGAAGGGTAGAGGTGGCGGTTGAGGGATCTGTTGGGTTGGGGGAATGGGAGAGGCGGTGTTGAGGCCTTGCGCTGGCGATATCTGTTCCTCTCGCTTGATTTCGACATTCCGGTTTGGCCGGTGGTCCGTCATGGTGGTGTCCGTCATGGTGGTGTCCGTATGTGTGGCTGATAGTATCGAGGGGAGTGCAGGCGCATCGTGGGTAAAGGCCACTGGAAGGACCGGTGTTGCCTTGGGCGTGATGGGACTGAAGGCAGGTGCGATTGGTGAAGATGGTCGGGCTGCGGTGAATGCAGAAGTGCTGATGCTATTGTCACGAGCTATGGTCGTCTCCGAAGGTCGCCTTTGGGGTTTGAGAGTCAGTAGCGGCATGTGAAGTGAAGTGGTCGAGAGTCCGTGCGCGGGATCTGCGAGGTCTAGATATGTTGCGCCTTCTCAGTAAAACCTCGTGAGACGGACGATGTTATGAGAATACTGGGGTACAGCAACAGGTTGAAATTGATGTCGAGGGAATGTTGTAAGGATCTAAGGTTCAACGCACGATTGCACTATGCGCTATGTTCGCCACTACAACCCCGCTGACTCACAAAATTGAATGTCTACCAGGCGCTCTACTCGTGGTGCATCGCTCGACATACTCAGGGTAAAGGACACCTGCCTCATTACCACTCCTTGATGCAGAAGTGCTGTCGGGAGGGCTGCTCTCATGCTATTCTCATATCCTACATCGGCGGCAGCTTGGTTCCCGCCCCTGCTCTTAGACCACTTCTTGGCCTAGACCTGCGTAGACCGCAGAACATGTTGATTGCTCAGTTTGGCATGACGTCCACAAGCTCTACCGCCCGGGTTTAGCATGAGCTGGCCTGCTCTGGCGAAGAACAGGCAAGGCCTTGGCAGCGTTCGAAGAACGGATCGAGCGCTGCCTCGAGCATTCTGCTCTTCCGCTTCGTGGTGCGTCTCAAGTGGTGTGTTGTATCTTGACTGCTGGTAGCACCAAGCAATATGTGATGCACATCGCAGAGGCACACAACATCGCAGCCCTAATCTTGATGGCCGGTGCCAGGACATTCTCGTGAGCGATGGTGTACTGAGATCGCCGACTGTGACTGGGGTAGAAGTGGAGCAACATCATCGCCGTATCTTGATGACTGGTATCACCATCTTCATGTCACAGATCACTGGAGCAAAGGCCTGAGTGGCAGTCAGCGAGGAAGCAGCCAAGTAACATGAAGATTTCAACATACCCGAGGTAATCTTCCTTGATGCTGCCCACAGCATACATAGCGCCCATCTCTGATCGCAGCCCCTTGATCCGTAGACGGACCTGGGTGTTCACCTCAATCGTGAAGCCGTCCGCTGTGACATCCGAGAACGATGGGGTCGAGCCTTCGACGGTGTATTGGAAGCTCGTGGGTATCATCTAAGTTGCAGATCGTCAGCATGCCTTCCTCATTCACATTCACATCCTCGCCAAGCGCCCAGACTCACCTGCCTGCTTACGAAAACCTGCAATGCGCCAACATCCACAAAGAACCCACTCATGAGCACACTCGTCACACTCCCGTCCACCACCTCTCCCCGAAACGGCTGCCACACCAGCGCCTGGAAAGACACCGTGTACAGCGCCACACCAGTTCCCTGCATGACTTCCCCATCACTGACATCCGTGATCGACATGATGCGCACGATCATCATTGTGCCCGTGTTGCGCCCTTCCACGCGCTGGTAGAGCTCGTCCAGGATCTTGGCTTCGCTTTCGCCAGAGAAGTACGCGGGCTCAAGCGTCATGCGCTCCTCCATGTCGTGGATGAAGAACATGGCCGCGGTAGATGTGTGGCCGATGCAGTATAATAAGTCCGGTGGTAAAAGTTTGCGACCGCGAGCTTCGCAAGCCGGATCTGAGGAGCGCGTAGTAGTGTCAGTGCTACGGTAAAGCGCGCGAGAGTAAGGAAGCCTTTCAGCACTTGAAAGGGCAACGCTGGGAAAGATTTGGCTCAATGTACGAAGTTCTCGCGAAGTGAAGTCGCGCGCTCGACACGTGAGCTCTTGGCAAGATCGCGTTTCGGCAGTCGATCTGAGTGCCGGCAGGGTTCCCCGACAGTGACAGCACCCCCACAGATCGTCACTTTCACGCGCGCATTCACTGCTGTTAGTGTCACTTCGTGAACAGCCTCTTCTTGCTTCTACTACATTGTTCATGCCTTAGACTGGTTGGAGGAGTCACTAGTGTGAGCGGACACTGGTAGAACCACATCGCTACATACGACCTTATACTCTTCTGGCGACACCATCCGCCATGAGTCTCAAGATCAAGATCGGCGGCGGTGCTGGCGGCGTTGCAAGCGGACAGCCTCCTACCCCTGCGGTGGCGACACCATCGAGCGGTGGCGGGTTCAAGTTGAAGTTCTCAAAAGGTGCTCAGTCCCCCGCGCCTGTGCCCGAGACAACACTTGACCAGGGCAATGGCGACGGCGCGAAGAAGAAGCGGCAGTACGCCCGAAAAGACCGCGATCCGAACACGAAGAAGCGCCAAGCAGACGACGACAGCATCTCACCAGCGCCAAAGCGCCCAGCCAACGAGACCCTCGAGCGGAAACCGTCTCTCATGATCAAGCTGCCCCACAAGGCACCACTTCCAGCAGTACCCGCGCCCGCCAAGACCCGCATCAGCCTCAAGAAGAAGGTGTCCGCGGGTCCGAAGCAGATACTCAGGTCACTGCATGTTCGAGGTCAGGCGCCGGAGCGCATTCCAGGGAATGCGTATGATAGTGAAGACAGCGAGAGGGAGAAGGATCCTTCGATCGAGCAGCACCTTGTTCTGCGTATGCAGCCGGGAGAGGACTGCGATTACCTGCGCAACGCCATCAACGAGCGAAAGATCGGCATTCCATTGGCAGAAGGAGGCGCGGACGCGAGCATTAGGTTCCTGGATCGCGACTTCAGGCGCGCACTCATCACCATCAAAGGCAGGATGTACGCGGCAGCAGTGGTGGACCTCCCGAACATCGTCGAGACGATGAAGAGCTGGGACAGGAAGGTCTTCTACAAGGTGTCAGATCTTAGTCAAATGCTGCTCGTCCTCGGCAAATGCAACGACGACCACGAAGCTAAGAGCATGCCACTGCCTGCACGTGTAGTCGATCCAACGACGATGCAGTTCGCACACGGACTCACGCCACCTATGCACTGGGTGCGCAAGCGACGGTTCCGCAAACGCCTGAGCTACAGAGATACAGCGAATGTGGAGGAGGAAGTCAACAATCTCATCGCCGATGACGATCGAGCGCTCGCGGATGGCGGATCAACGACCTTTGAGATGATAAGTCGAGAGTCGTTGGAGCGATCTGCAGAGCCCGAAGAGAGTCGGTTCTACGACGACGAGGACGACGCCGAGGGCGAAGCCATGTCCACAATCGAGAACGGCAATGCCGAGGACACAGAGCAGTATGAGGAGGAAGACGCGATGGGCGAAGAAGACATGGACGCGCTCTTTGACGCGGGTCAGGAAGACACGATGGTTGCCCCCCCACAAGCCATTACTGCCACGCCACAACAGCTCCAGTCCACCGTCACCTCTCCAAACGGCAACGAAACGCCCACCACAGCTCCCACGCCTCTTGACGCCAACTCCCCAGCCGGGACTCCCGCCCAATCCAGCGGCGACGACGACGATGATGATGACGACGAGTACTCCTCCGACGAGGAGTCCATTGTTGATGAAGATGCGGTTGCGCGTGCTGCGGAGCGCGCGCAGCAGATGGAGGAGATCCACGATCTGGAGAAGGAGGTTGAGCTGCAGAAGCAGAGGATTGCGGCGCAGAAGAATCAGCTTTTGCGGGATAAGATGGGGCGGCAGTTGGCGAGTTTAGAGGAGGATTTGAGGATTAAGAGGGAGGGGTTGGGGATTGGGGAGGAGGAGGCTGAAGGATGAGCGAGGCTTGTATGCGCGTGATCATTAACACGAGCTAGGGCATTCTGGAAACGTCTCGCGCGAGACAGCTGTGGGACCAGCAGACATGCCTAAGAGGCGGTGTCCCTATGATCAGGTGGCGTGCAAGTCGATCATCGTGCAGTCGCGAGTCCCGGCCATCTCTGAGCATTGCCCGTGCATCAAGCATACCATGGGATCTCATACTTTCCAAGCCTTACGGTTGCTTAGTACATGGAATCGGACAGTGCTGGTCCAGATTATATGGCGAACGCGGCACATCTCATGACTTGTGAGTCCTGTCAACGTACAAAAGCGCAGATCACTCCACTTCTCTTCTCATGCAATGCGCCATGTGCCTAATGCTGCTCTAGAGGTGGCCGATGTTGTCAAACCCTGCTGATACAGTCATGAACGGCCGATGCTCGAGCTTCCAGTGAGGACCGGACGGATCTCCTTCTCAGCCGTAATCTCCAGGCGACGATTGCTGCTGTGACTCTACTGACAGCAGCAGAGGAGCGTCCTGGACTTCAGGAGAAGCGAAGTAACATCTGCTTGCAGGCTTCGTGCAGGCGACAGAGGTTCATGAGCTACATGACTACAGCGACGACTCCCACCCTCCCTCAGCCTCGAACACAGCCCCAACGCTCTTACTCACAGCCAACAAATGTCTGTCTTGATACCTTGGCGCCACCAGCGTCACGCCGATGGGCATGTCATGACTACCCGCGAAGCCTGGTACATTCACAACTGGTGTATGCAGAGCCTACACACAAGTCAGCACTCACTCGCAGTGCAGGTACGCACCGTCCACATCGTACAAAATGCCGCACTGCCCGTACTCCCAATTCCCTCGGGCGCCTCATCAGGCACACTCGGCGTGATCACCGCCGCGTACCGCCCCACAATCTCATCCACGATCGGCCGAGCAGCAGCAATCCTATCAAATGCCTCGAGCTGCGCTTTTCGGGTGATCTTTTCCGAGTTCTCCACGTGGCCGACTAGCTGCGAGGAGATCTGGGACTTATCGACTGTGTATTCGGGTAAGAAGGCTGTGCGGCCGTCGGAGGAGAGCAGTGTGGCGTGCCATTTGGGAAGGTCGTCGAGGGAAGAGGGGAGCGAGATCTCGTCGACTTCGGCGCCTTGCTCACGGAGTGACATTACAGCTTTGTCCAGTGCCGCTTCGCCGCCTGCTCCGATCTTGGGCCAGACCACGGTCTTTAGGACCGCAAACTTCGCTCCTTTGAGCTCGAAAGGGCTGGATGTTGGTGGGGTGTCGTCGTAGATGGCGAAGACGTCCGCGAGGAGTTCGAGATCTGCTACGGATCTACCGTACCAGCCTAGCGTATCCAGGATGAGGGAGTAGACTTTCTGGCCCTCACGCGTCACAGACCCCCAGGTCGGCTTGAACGCGTAGATGCCGTTGTATGAGCCGGGACGGATCACGGAACCGCCTGTCTGCGTTCCTAGGGCTATGGGGGCTTGGAAGTCGGCTACGACTGCGCCGGAGCCGGAGGATGAGCCGCCTGGAGTGCAATTTGGGTCGTGAGGGTTCTTAGTCTTGGAGCCGATGGTCGTGGCGGCGAACTCAGTCGTGACGGTCTTGCCGAGGATCAGAGCACCTGAAGCTCGAAGGATCTGTACTGAGCCGGCATCTAGGGTTGGATGGTTCGAGGTGTAAACTGGAGAGTTGAACTGAGTTGGCATGTCTTTCGTAAAGATCACGTCTTTCACTGCGATTGCTACTCCATGGAGTGGTCCGCGTTGGTTTGACGGGATGGCGTCGAGTGCTTTGGCCTGCGAGAGTGCGTAGTCTGCGTCGAGATGGGCCCAAGCCTGTACTGCATCATCGCGGGCTTTGATGCGGGAGAGGAGAGATTGAACGTAGGTCTCGACCGATACCTCGCCTGACTTGATCTTCGTCTGGGCTTCAGTTGCCGTCAATCTGTGAAGGTCTGACATGGTGCCTTTCTAACGATGAGATGCCACGGTTGTCTCTACTTAGCTCTGATAGTGATAAGTGAGATTATGAATAGTAAGAACTAGGTACCTACGGTAGTCGAAGTAAATGCCTCTAGCATCCAGGCATTATTGTTGCCTTTGAAGCTGCATCTCTTGATGGACGCCCTGTACTAGCTCGCGGCGCAATGCTTGACATCGTCTAGCCTCCGATGATGAGCCGCAAGGTAAATGATAACATCAATGCTACGGTACTGAGAGCGGCGCGTCGGGCGAGATCTGTGAGAAATAGCTCCCTCATGTTTGTCGGATCAGATTGTGCCGTCAGAACGAGAGCCTGACCGACATCGGCAGCGAAGTGTTCAGACCGATACTGTTCACGATTGAGTGAGTATGAGTAAGCGACCAAACACTGATGCCAACGAAAAATGATACCTTGCTTGATGGACGGGCTACAAGATGATGCTCAGGTATGAGTGAAGAAGACGAGAATGAAGCACATGGCATTGACTGGAAGCACTGGGCTCTGTTCATATACACATCGTGTAAAGCACCGCATCGGAGCATTTCCTGCCCAGTCCTCTAGACGCTGTGCTTCAGCGACTTCTCGGCCACCTGTACCTCCCCGTGTGCAAGCGACTCTGGCGGCGTGACATCCCTTTGGGCTCTCGCTGTCTCGCTCGTGAAACAGGTTCACCCGCCAAGGAATGTCGTCGGCGTACGCATCGCTGGCCCACATGAGCTCCTCGCCCATCTCCTCATACGTTTGAGGAATGCGAGCACGGCTCTGTGGCGAGAGACGTCCGTAGTACCAGCCATGCGGTGCACAGCCCGAGAGGTTCTTCAGATTTGTAATGCCGTTACGTATATGCTGCTTCTCAGCCTCCACTGAAAGGTTCGAACGATCGATCCAACTGATCAAACCCATTAGCGATGCAACAAGCTTGGTCATCGAAGCATTGACTCGCCGGTCGGGATGGCTTGCCACATCATGACCCATTTCGACGCAGCGCGTGACGACCTTCGGCTGCTCCTCGCACGCCTTTGCCACAGCATACACTGTGAACTTCATCTTGTAGTCGTTGAAGAGCTTGAATAGCCTCCATGATCCTCCCCTTGACCCATACTCGAACTCTGACTCGCTACTGTAGCTGCGCTCATTGGCATCGGGTGCTGCGGAATACTTTCTCAGGTTGGTCTCGGGAATACCATCACCGAGGAGGACTGAGCGCTCACCACCCTATGCTATGTCAGCACAGCTTCAAGAAAGAGATATGTGTAAGAGCTAGTGACCTCTTCGTAGTTGATCACGAACGAGATGGCGATCTTTGCGTTTTTCGGCCACTTCAGGCCCTCAAGCCATTTTTGCTCCATAGCCCTTGAAGTTGCGACGGAACGCATAGTCGGGACGAGGATGGTATATCTCCGGCATCTCGAGTGCGAGCGACAAGCGTGAGCTTTGTGAAGATTCTGGTATGCTACGATGAATGGGTTGGTAGAGAAGAGATTGATACGGCCTTACTTCAATTGCTCTCCAAGACCGAAGGCCTGAGGTGGTTTCATGTCGCATTCGCCAAGAAAAGAGAGAGCCTGCGATGACCGAATTCGTACATTTCACCAGCTAGCTCATAGAAGTCGACCCCTTGCAGCACCGAGCATGCTACAGCAAGTGTGTCGGGCTCACCAGAACGGGATGTAGCCTGCGTCCTCCTCTATCGCAGCTCTAACCCTGCCCTTGCCCGTGCCTCTACCATTACGTCCCTTGGTTCTGGGTGGCCTGGCCGGCTGTAGCACCTCAGCCAGATCCTCCATATCCATGCCATAGTACTGGCCCAATCCAATGTTGTCAAGACCGCACTCGCCTACGATCTCGCCAAGCAAGCGCTCTAGTGCATGCAGCGTTTGGCATTGTTGCTCGTTGTCAGGCTCTGCTGTGCTCTTGCATAGGCCATCCTTCAGTTCGAGCGAAGTCTCCCACCACAGCCGACCACGCTCGAGCATCTCTGCTTCAGTCCCGGCGACAGCGAGCAGTCCAGCCTCTCCATCGAGAGCGTCATTGAATTGGAGGATCAGATCCCAAACCTGACTCACGACCCAAGTCGCAAGGATTTGCTGATCATGTGACGTGTCTGGCTCTTTATCCACAGATACATTGGCTGACTTCAGCGGTATGGCTTGCGAGAAGCACCGCTTCGCGACAACGCGTTGTACCATAAATGCTGGCAGCTCGCCGATGTCTGGGACGTCAGCTTCGATGGCTGGTATTCCCTTGGCCTCCTTGAGGGTGTTGAATGTTTTGGCGAAAGTCTTTGCAGCTCCCACAAAGTCTGTCGTAGGCGTCGGGCCCTCAGTGCGATGTAGCTGTATCCTGGCGTCCCATACGTGATGAGGGTATTGTACGTAGACTGCCGATGGCTCCTGTGGGACGTGACTGACATTGACATTGCTACCATCGTTGCTGCGAACAACGATAAGCCACCGGACTTTGTCAACGTCCGTGACTTCGACTTCGTAAAAGATCTCGCATCGGAGGTCCCACGGTGCTTCTGCACACCAAGCGTCCATAAACGACCCTGAGCCTCGATCGTGCTGAGACGAGAGTATACCAGGGAGGGAGAGCAGGTGTGCTGCATCTTGATGCGCAGTGCAAAGGCTGGACAGGAACTTAACCAGTCCTCGACGATCAGGAGGGGCCGATATAGCGGTGTCCCTGTCGAGTAGACGCTGCATATCGGCCACGGCGATAGCCGGACCACTCGTCGATGCGTGTTGCTGGTCGAGTAGTGCGATGCCAAACTGCACCAGTAGTCCGGGTGCAGCATCAACGTCCTGCGTGAGAAGCTGCTGTGACACCCGCTCGTTGAAAACCCCCTGCAGCTCATTTTTGCATTCCCCATCGGAGAGTCCAGACTTTCGCTCCGCAGCAGCTGCCTGAAATTGCACAGGCTCTAGTACTTTCTTTGCCTTTGGCTTCGGCAGTGGGTCTGGCAACTCGAGAACCACCTTGCTCTTGACTGATGGCTTCCTTGCCTTTCCCTTAGCCGCCGTGCCCTTTTTCGCCTGCTGCTTCATCGTGCGCCGCTTCGAAGGGGTGCCTACATCTGGTTTCATGCGTTCCACGACGGTGTCACTATCGCTGGCTCTGTCATCGAGCACATGCTCATGATCTGCATCCTTTAGGACCTTCGGTGTCAGAGCTTTTTGAGGCAGCTTCACGGTCGAAGTAGCGCTCGTGGCAGGGGACTCTGACACGTCGACCAGGAGGCCCTCAACTTGAGCAAGACTAGGCTGCGAATTGTCTCCTTGTTCGGCGTGCCACACCTGTGGCTGGTTCTTCGGCATCGCATGCTTCCGCGGAAGCCGTGTAGCTGGAGCACTCGAAGACGGAAGGGCAGGGAACTGCTCAGTGGTCACACGGAATGCAAGTGCAACATCGCTGGTGTCGACGAGGTGACCAGTCCGGCCGCGGACATCTGCTGCGACCAGCTTGTATGCCCACAACTCATCGCCGCCCAACTTGGTATCGGCGTACGTGGCGGGTGTCAGACTAGATGTGTGCAGCGCAGGTCTACGATCGGCATCTCTATCTTGATGCTTGAGCCTTGAGAGGCCGACAGCGTCACGGAGACTACTGTCAGGATCGGCACCGGCATGGCGTGCCAACATGAGCTGGTCTTTCGTCCTGAGTGGCCGGCTCGTACTGATGGAAGCTGTGGGTCGAAGGTTCTCCAGCTCCCATTTCGCCTGGTTGGCAGCATCGCCAGTCAAACCGATGCTATCTACGTTGGCGTAGCGACGATCGTAGATCGGAAATGAGTCGTCCAGAGTCGCAGGCGTCTCCAGGGAAGACGCAGCGGGGACTGAACCTTGAGGGACAGAGTCGGCGGTGGACCCAGAGTCGCTGCTGACAATTTGTGGGACGCTACGTGTCAGAGCGCTGCTAGGGTCGGCTACCTGGGCAGCGGGAACGTTGGCTGACTTTTGACCTTTGCTGAAGAGAGCTGCGAATCCTGTCTGGCCCGAAATGGCTATTCCGCCTGGTCGTTTGTCGCTGTCAGTGTCTTCCGCAGACTCCTGCGACTCTTCGTCACTCAGTGTAGGCGGCCCCAGGAGGGCTGTGAAGTCGCTATTCAGCTGGGCTAGGGTCTGCTCTGGCTCATCGTCCTTATCTTCGCCCAGGATTGGCATTACCGAGATGCCTTGTGGCATGCGGATCCGGCCAGAAGTCGCCTGCGCCTGTGTATCGATCTGATGAAATCTGATCGCGTCCCTGCTCGGTTCTGGCGCAGCATCCGGGTCGAGCTGCACGGTCTGTCCCATGCCTACCAGCCATTGATCTGTCCTGGGCTGCTCGCCCACGAAATCCCAGTGGCTTATGCTTGGAGCTGGCGCGGCATACGGGGGCGTTTTCGGTTCTTTGCGGATGTTTGTCAAGCGCTCCAGTTCTGGGAAGGAGGTAAGCTCGTCAAGAATCGCGGCGAAGTCCATCAGTCCCTGACCACGGAGAGGCATCAACGCTGCGCCAAGAGCTCCACTGTAGCGATATGCCTCTCCTTGTGCACTCCATTGCGATGCGTGCACAGTGCACAAGCTTCCTGTAACAGAGGACTGCATTGCACGATCGAGACGGGCTTTGAGCTGAATCGGCAGATGTAGGAGCTGCGTGGCTGCGACTTTGTTGCGCAGAGGCGTCCCATCATACTGGACAACGTGTCTGGGGATCGGGTTCAGAATCTCTCTGGCTTTGACTGGCTCATTGCTGGCAAAAGAGATCATGTCATCGTCGAAAGCGTCAGCAAGCAGACCTTCACCAAACGGCTCGACCTGAGCAGGCCGGTCCTCTTCGTTTGCATCCTCGAGCTCCTGCGTCGTATAGCGATCAATGACCTCGCGGAGGAGGTCGTCGAGAGCAAGGCCATTAGTGTTGTGACAGATCAGGCTGAAGATCTGGAGTGCCTGTCAGTGAAGCTCTCTCGCGTTTTGCAGGGCAACTGACCTGGCTCTCTCCGTCGTGTAATATGTCCCATAGAGTACGATCCACCCCAACGCGCAAGGCACCATCCGTGAAGTACTTGACAACGGTGCTGGCGCCTACCGCAGTAAAGCGGTGGAGCGATGCGTGAATATAGCATGCCTTATCCATCGTGCTTCAAGTCGCATGTCCCACGGTGTTCGTGGTCGAGCGGTATGCTGTCAAGCAAAGGTGATGTCGCAGCGGGAGCGGAAGCAGGTGCCGTACACTTGCGCATCTTTCCAGAGGCAGGTGCGGTGGGGGTGTTGTGGTCAGGAATGCGCGACCCAGACCACCACGCCATGGCAGCCTACCGTATTCTCCTACCCACGTGAATCTGCATTTCGTTCACCTGAGACACCCTGATGCACATGGAGCTGTCTGATGTTCGCACAGTCCAGGTACAAGCATTGGTGGCTCATGTCCAAACATCACTCCACCTTCGTTATGAGCGATGCCGCATTACCATTATTTCTCACCATCCTGGCCAACGTCCCTTGAGGAAAAGTCGGGAGGCACTCAGTCAGCCTTCACCCACCCTCCCTCGACTTCTCCATCCCCATCACCCACTTCATCTGCTTCGTCACAGTCTCCATATCCTG
>JAVRRP010000128.1:0-28302 GCA_036872775.1 Oleoguttula sp. CCFEE 5521
CAAGTGGTTGTAGAGCGGGACGGTGCCCGAGACTGTAACGTTGCTGCGGTCGTTATCGGCTGTAGGTGCCACGCGGGTCCAGAGAATGACAGAGTCAGAGTATGGGTCACCGGAGGCAATGCCATGCGTGAAGTTTAGGGCTGATGCGTTCGCGTAGGACGGTGCTGTTTGGCGCTTGACTACAGAGGGGACGTGGATCCCGAGGCCGCGGTGACGCAGCGAAGGTGATCCGTAATTGATATTGCCGCTGTAGTCCGCAAGGACCGCTGGGACAACAGCAAGGAAGGGGAGAAGAGACAACATCTTGACGAATTGATGCTTAGTTGAAGCGCCGTGAGTATAGAAAGCGCTTTCGAAGCAATGAGTTGCGGCTACACCTACATATATTGCCACGCCTGTACCTGCATGTCAAGAACGTGGCTAGCAGATCTTCACTACCATGCATATGACCTGCCGTGCGGGACTTTGCACACCGCGGACGAAGACCCAACCACACAGGAGCGTGGTATACTTGCTGACCGGATCTCTACTCGAAGTGAGTTGTAGAAGTCTTGGTATACTTGGCTTGCATGATCCCTTGGCGGCGTGCTGAGAACCTGGAGAAATGACTGGTCGGACTCATGAACGTCCAAGACCATTGAGTAGAGAACGAACAGTTGACCAACGCAAAGAGGAAGGTCGTCAATTGTAAGTGAGAAATTGCCGCATTGCGTTCTGCGGGCGCAGCGGCATTGCATTACTGGCAGCGAAAAGTCAGCAACCTAGTACCCCAGCTTCTCGCTTCACAAAGGAAGTAAGGCCAATGATGCCTGAGGCCAATTATCGCACATGCATTCTAACTCACTCCACTGGCCTTAACTGATCACCTCAAGTGTCGGAGAGGTTGCAATCTGCTAGGGGATCGCATCCTTGCCAGACCAGTATCTGCCTGCTTTACGAGCGTACCCTCGTGCGATTTGATGTAGGAGGATCGGCGGGAGCGATGATCGTGGCCAGCAAAATGGGCCGGCCTGCTCGCTCTGCTAACATTCGACGTCTTGACTGATGCCAGAACGTTCCTGGAACGTGCGAGTCTGCCAGTATGACTCCAGTCGTGCTGTTGCGATCGAGACAATGTCATGCTCGTCCCGGCCATCGCGAAGTCTCGACCACCTACGCCAGCACCCCGATAACGCTTTCCAGCTCCTCTTGAGCGTGCGGCATCCTCCGCGAACCACCAGATGGTCATGCAGCCAATGCTCCTAGAGCCATGGACCGCGCATTTCTACATAAGCGGTGAAGTGGATTGAGGGAGCGCGTAGCGTCCCGTAGCGGAGGTATCCGGCCCTGGGTCGAAGGGTCCGAAAGCATCGTCCCTGAGTCCCAGCTCGCCAGTCTGCAACGTGTCCTGCGCTCGGTGCCTACAGATATAGCGACTATTGGGGAAAGCAGTTGTGGTCAGCATCAATAGCTTGCACCACTTTCGGCAACATGCAACGTCACTTCATCATCGAGGTCGCCTGAAGCAGTATTCTCATGCTAAACTCACTCCTCATTTGCATCATCCCTTGAGCTCCACCGTCTCCTCACCTCTTGCTTCTAGACGTCTTCCTCTTCGTACCTCCGCCCAAACCAATCCCAAGCAGGAAGCACGCCCTCGTCATAGCTCCCACGTAGACAAACGACAGATTCCCATGGTCCATCTTACTGTAGTTCCAAACTTCCCAATACCCTGCTCCACCTCTCCCCGCACCCATGACCTGCCATACACTGGCCAAGTGACCAAAGTCCGCAATCAGCAGACCAACCAAAAAAATCTTCCAGACTCGCACGTCTTTCGTGGCGCGAAGGACGCACGCTTCGGAGACGGCGAAGACGAGGTAGAGGTTCGCGAGTTGGTTTAGGACTACTTGTTCGCGAAGCGATGGGGGCAGTGGGTTGGACGGCACGGTGAGGGTGAGGTATTGGTGTTGCAGGAAGAAGGCGTAGACGGCGCCGAGGGCGGTGAAGAAGGGCTCGATGTAGAGGAAGAAGAGGGTGTAGGGGAGGGGGATGGCGGAGGGGGTGATGGTGGTGGTGGGTGCCATGGCTAGGCTGCCGCTGCTCAAGGCGTGATCGCGGTGTGGCGTGCAGCTGAAAGAGAACGAAAAGTGAGGTTTCCACTATGTCAGATGTCACAGAGACCAATCTAGATCCTGTAGAAAGCACGGGACTTAAGCGTCAGGTCATCAACCGGAAAGGTACCGATCTATCGCTGTCTGGCCCAATCTCTTGGCAACGTGCTTCCCAACCGGGTCGCGCGGGGAGTGATCCAGGGGTGGTGGTTGATGACGATGCAATACATGTGTGCGTTGGCAGCAGGGCAAGTGAGATTCGGTATGTCGATGCAGCTACTGCGCCAGTCTTACCAACGCCTGTGCTGTCAGGTAGGCTGGATGACATGCAGTGATCGGACGTGAGAGCGGGGAGCCTGAGGTCGGGTCATCGCTGAACTGACGCTGCAATACGCGATATCGTTACTTCACTCCATCAAGAGCGGTCGTTCCTTCCGTACTTGTGACATCCCTCACGTTGGGCTTGAATCGCAGGCAAATTGCAGTGTGACCCTCAACGCCACGCCTTGTCAGTCAGTGTGACGTGCATCGGCACAGGCGAAGTGTGTGCAGCAAAGGCGACGTCGGAGAAATCTTGCTGTTCGGACGGAGCGCCGCTTGCCGCAGCGTGTCTTGGAAGCTCAGAAACCCAACCATTCTCGTTGACGTGCCAGCGCAGAAACGACCTCCGAGCGCGGGAGAGTACCCGGGTACGGCAGGCCAGGGCAGAGAATTCATGTCTTGCGGTCGAGAGTCTTGCCTCGCCAACAGAAGTGAGGTAACAGGGCTCTTGAATCTGCTCTCGGCGAAGCTACCGCTCGCCTTGGTGAAGGACCCCTACAGCAACTCTCGGTCGGACTGACGACACGCTGCACGAGCGCCATAGCGACATCACCGCTGCCATCTGCTGGGGCATATAGATCTCAACTCAGTCTGCTGTCTCTACCAGTCAGCACACTATACTTATACTTGGCACAACAATCTCACTCATCTCACCACGCTCGAGACCTATTGTGGCCGAACGAGACCGAGGATCCGCCATCCTGTTTGACCGCAGCACGGTCCACTCACTCCTTCATCTCCGCTAATACTTTCGTTAATACGGAGGTCAATAATTGACAACATTGCCTTGCACCTCGACCAACGCACGGCGATACGTGGTCCTGTTGCATAGCTGTCGTGCATCTCTCCTTGCATAGCACAGCGCTGCACTGCACTGCATCTCACTCGCCGCTCCTCGGCACCACCGACGCTCACCTTCACCCACCTCGTCCTTCCTTCACCGCTACCACTTACCGGATCAAGCCGTCTTCACTTCTCACTGTCGACACTTCCTGTTGCCGGCCACACATTCATTAGCATCGCCATCTGCCACACTCATTGCGTACCTTGAACTCCCCCATTACCTGCGACATGCATACCACCGGTCAAGCCGCGGACTCGACCTCGATCCCCTCGACCACCTTCGATCTCCCCATACAACAACAACAACAGCAGCAGCAGCGCCCTCAACTACCGTTACACCGACCACATACCGTTCACTCGTCGAGAATTTTCGGTTCGCAGCCTGAGCAGCAACAACGCGTGTCAGACCCGTCGCGCAGTGGCCTGCACATGCTTGCAGATGCGGCGTCTCAACGATCGTATGACACCATAGGCCGTGCTGCTCTTGCACGTGAAGCAGCTGCCGATGCACAAGCATGGGAGAACACGCGAGCGTTGGCGGCGTTCTTGAGGAATACCGGTCCAGAGCCGCACTTCCAGACCGAGGAGATCAGGAATACGTTCTGGAGAAATCAGCGAAGGCAACGCAGGCCTTTTGTACGGCAACTGGGGACAAGCAGCTCAGCTTCGTCATCGTCACACGCCAGCTCTGCCAACTCACTTTATTCCCCTTCACTGTCTTCAGTCGGATCGTCCGCCAACGCGTGGCTGGATGCGAACACATTTACCGTGAGCAACACGCCAAACGGCATAGGTTCATGCTCTGGCATGTTCTCGGCAGCAAGCACAGTATCAAGCGATGCATCATTGACTGCGTGTATTGCGAGCACCAGTAATGAAGAACCCGCGCGAAGGGGATCTACAGCACGAAGACTTAGCAAAAAGGTTTCAGACTTTGGTAGAAATATGATGACCAATGACATGGCTTCCTTTGGCTCGAAGGCTCGCAAACCAAGCAGCAACGAAAGCATGTTGCTGACCATCGACCCTTCAAATCTTACGAAGAAAGCAACACAGCCGACTTCGCCCACCAAGCGCAATGTTAAATATGACGATAATTCCCGCAACAAGAAGTTCCGACCTGCACTCCTCGGCGGTATCTCAAGCAACGACCGCAAGGACACTCCTGCACCTGCCCATGGACAGCCAGCTCGCAGCGTGCCTCCCTACTTCAACCCATCCGGCGGAGAAGGAGCCAGGCAGTTCGCAGCCCGACACAAGCAACTTAACGGCGATGTTCAAATGGACCTGGACTTTCACGATGACCTCAACAGTCGTCGGTCTCGTATTGGCTCTATTTCTAGCGCAGCTGACAGTGGTGCCGACCTATCTCAATACGACCGCTACGATAGCCCATGCCGTGACTTCGACGGTGATATCGATATGCCGGTCTACGCTGACCCAGAGGAGATCACTCCAAAGGACGACTGCCGCCGGGACTTCACTTCTGCATTACCCGCCGAACTATGTCTCAAGATCATGGCACTCGCTGATGCGCCGACTCTCGCCATTGCCTCGCGGGTTAGTCGCGCTTGGAAGGTCTTCGCTCAGGATCAGTCGGTCTGGAGGTCTGCGTTCCTTCGGAAGTATCAGCGTCAGATTCACACCGATCCGGCGCCTATTCAGGTGGGCAGCATGGGATGCGGCAGGAAGAACAAGCGGCATCAGCCGTGGAAGAATATGTACAAAGCGAGGGTGCATCTCGAGGCACAATGGCGGATGGGACCGAAGGAGTCCGGGAAGGCCACATACTTGTCTGGACACACGGATAGCGTATACTGCGTGCAGTTCGACGAGGAGAAGATCATCACTGGATCTCGTGACCGGACAATCCGCGTCTGGGACATTAACACACTGCAGTGCATCAAAGTCATTGGAGGACCTCAAGTCCGACCCACGCCTGGACCCAAGCCGCTCAGGACAGTTGACTACCCTTCATTCCACAGCGCGGTTGCCAGCGTCAACGGCACAGTGTACGGTAATGGAATCTTTACCACGCCCGAGCAGTGGCACGATGCCAGCATTCTGTGCCTTCAGTACGACGACAAGATCCTTGTGACAGGCTCCTCGGACTCGACCCTCCTGGTCTGGGATATCAAGACCTACAAGCCGATGCGTCGCCTGACCGACCACACTGGCGGTGTCTTGGACGTGGCTCTCGATGCAAAGTACATCGTCTCCTGCTCCAAGGACAGCAGCATCATTGTCTGGAACCGCTCAGACTACAGCATCAAAGGTCGTCTGCCCGGCCACCGCGGACCCGTCAACGCAGTCCAGCTTCGAGGCAGATTCCTTGTCAGCGCTAGCGGTGATGGAATTGCTAGACTCTGGGACATCGAGAAGATGACGCTAGTCAAGGAGTTCTCAGCCAAGGAGCGCGGCCTCGCAGCAGTAGAGTTCAGCGAGGATATGAAGTACGTTCTCGCCGGTGGCAATGACCACATCACTTACAAGTTCTGCGTCGAGACCGGCGAGGAGGTCGGTCGCTTCACGGGGCACACTCAGTTGGTGCGCTCACTCTGGCTCGACAGCGCCAACTCCCGCGTTGTTTCCGGATCCTACGATCTCGATCTCCGCGTCTACGACTTCAACACCGGTGAGCAGATCTGGCGCGCAGAAGAGTGGACGACGTCCTGGATGCTGGCTGCCAAGTCGGACTACCGCCGCATCGTGGCTACCAGCCAAGATGGCCGTATCCTCATCATTGACTTCGGTCTCCGCAAAGATCCTACTGCGCGCATTGACGGTATGCCAATTGACTATATCGACGACCTCCGCGAGATCCCTATCGAAGAGACGACAGCCATCGTCTTCCGAAATCCGTTCGCCAATCTTTAGTACAGTTGGATCGGCCGCTTCCTGCAGATCCCCCACACGACGTCGATCCGAGCTTCCTACATCGTCCGCGTCTACACTGTCAGCCAGTCCGTCGAGCTACGGCCCTTGGAGCACCCTGAACGTACCGCATACCTCCGGGCGCTGCAGGACACCTCCCACGCGGCCAACACGCCTGGCGACTTCAAGTACAAGGTCATGCAGTGCGATGTGCTTCGGGCGGTTTATTGCATTATTGGCAGTAAGCTTGGGCATTATGCGACGCCTTGGGAGACTGCGATGGCGTTGTTGACTTGGGACGATCAGAACTTTAATGAGTATATGCATACGGCGCGGGACTGGGATTCGGATTTTCGCGCAGGGGGGTTGCGGGGAAGGAAGCAGGTCATGGAGGTTTATATGACGCTTGGGCGGTATGGGGTGGCTGTTGGGAGGCTGTCATGATATTGATAGTTGTCTGGACGGCTTTGGGATGACGGTGCGTTGGTGGGAAGGAAGGTTAAGTCCGATCATGCATTTCTTGCGAGGGAGATGGGGAATTGGGAACACTATCATTATTGGCATGAGGTATACTGGTAGCAGGTGCATAATATGAACCTTCCATCATCCCCTTTCCTTGACTTTCGCATCTCGTTATCACCACTACGTATCCTATCGAGCTAGCCAGTCGTCATGTACAGACGTTCTGCCTCCGCCTCTCCGGAAATCCGAAGCCATTGCAGCGCTCGTACCACGTTGACCGACGCAGCGTGGTATGAACGTGCTACGACCGTGGGAGTGGAAAGCGACATAGTCAATGCCGAAGTCCCATGACACTCTCCAGCCAGCATCACGTGTCGGACGATTCGAGACAAGCATGCTCACGAAAGCACAGGAGCATCTAGGGACTTTTGGACTTTTGGAGAGGCGAATATGGAAAGGCAGCAACGGCGTAGTTTGTCTCGCGCCTGCCATGTATGCGAAAGCAGACCACATATGCTTTCCCCTTCCGTCCTGGCAACAAGGCGTCACACAACATCGACATCAGAATCAAGCGCGCCATGGCCGCTGCCAAAGTCTTCGCTATCCCGGAGCTCTTGGAGTTGATCCTCGAAGAGACACCAGACTACTCTGCCCTCAATTTGCTAGAGGATGTCAACCGGACATGGAAAGCGACTGCGATGCGCGTAGGATATCGCAGAGGCCTTCGCTTCAGGGAAGCCTTCTTGAAGGGCTTCGACTACAGCCGATGGCATTTCGCCAAATCTCGGGCTCAGTCGAAGGAGTCGGAATTAGGTCAGGAGGGCTGAACGGTTTTGCACGAATAGCCGTAGGTGTATGTTTTCTTCGGCCCAGGAAACGTGGCACTGGAATCAGCTGGACGGGATTGGGCTGGTGCTGACTTCTCGCAGCGCGACGTTTGCCTCACTTTAGGCCATTGTCAAGAGGCTCATAGGCTGCTATCAAGTGCGCCCACATAGCCTCTGCACTGAGTGTCGGACCGAGAACGACAGACATTCGCAACAAAGCAAACAACTTGGCCGTTTCCACAGTCATAGCGGCAGCTTGGCGGCCCTCGTGGTGCGGCTGAACATGGCATAAGCGCTTTGCGGATTATTGAGAGGACGGAGATCTTGCGCAGTAGCATCAGGGTCGTTCGTACAGCGTGCTACGAAGTACCGCCACAAAGCTATGTTCAGGGCTCACAAGTCGATGTCCGCTAGCTATTGCCCCATCCCCTTCAAGAACCCATCGAGATTGAATTCCTCTTCATACTGCTTCTCATCCCACAGCTCGCTCAGCTCATCCAACACGCCCTTCTTGCCACCCTCCCGAACCCTGCCCTCTCCATCAACAGCATTGCTCTCGTCCACCACATCTGCCCCACCATTCCCGTCAAGACTTAGATTTTGATCCGTTTCGCCTAGACTGAACAGATCCAATATCTGATCCGTTTCCATAGTCCCCAGCCCAGCATTTTGCTGATTGACAACAGTACTAGCGACATCAATCTTGAAGCGCTGGAGATTTAGGATCTTCTCCTCGAGCGTGCCACGGGTGATTAGACGGTAGACATTGACGACCTTCTTCTGCCCGATACGATGAGCGCGATCCATGGCTTGCAGGTCCTTGGAAGGATTCCAGTCGTGCTCGACGAAAATGACTGTGTCTGCGCCAGTGAGATTAAGGCCCAGACCGCCTACAGATGTCGTAAGGAGCAGACAGTCGATACTGGGATCGGCGTTGAACTTGTTGACGATGTCTTGTCGTTTCGAGGCTTCGACACTCCCATCTAGACGTGCGAAGGTGGCGGAGGGCAGCATCTTGCGGAGGACAGTCGATTCGACCATGTCGAGCATCTCCTTCATCTGGCAGAATATCAGAGCTCGGTGTTGCGAGACTGCTTGGTCTGCTGTAGGAACTGTAGAATTTGATTCGGGAGTGGAGACGCCAATACCGCAGTCTACGAGCAGGTCGCGGAGAGCTGTGAGTTTGGGTGCGTGGATCGGATCTTTGAGAGTGGTGCCTTGTTTGGCGAGGCGTGCTTGTGTCGCACCGAACTGAGCGTGCCCCTCTTTCATCACCATTGCAGGGGAATTGCAAAGCTTGCGCATGTATTGCAGAGCGGCAAAGATGTGCTGCTTGGCTTCTTTGGTCGGCTGGCCAGCGAGATCAGACACCTTCTTCGCTTCAGTCTTACTGAAGTCATCAAACAGGCGTTTCTGCAGGTCGGAGAGATCGCAGTAGTAGTTCTGGACAATCTTGGGAGGCAAGTCGTCCAGCACTTCCTCCTTCAGGCGACGGAGGAGGAAGGGCAGGACTTGCTTGTGGAGTGATTCGATGGCAAGCGCGCCGGCCTCCTGCTCCTTCGAAGAAGACTTGGCGAAGCGGCTGGCGGCTATGGGTTTGGCGAAGCGATCTTGGAACACCTTCTCGGTACCGAGGAAGCCTGGCATGAGAAAGTCGAAAAGCGACCAGAGCTCGAGCACATTATTCTGTATGGGTGTTCCGGAAAGAATGAGGCGATGATTGCTGGCTAGTCGTTTGATGGCTTGAGTGACTTTAGCTTTCGGATTCTTGATGAGATGGCCTTCATCGAGCACGCAGTAGTTCCAATTGATAGGAAGCAATATGTCCACGTCGTTCCTGGCGATTTCGTAAGAGGTAATGACAACGTCTGCGGTGGCGAGCTTCGAGCGCACTCGACCACGTTCAGCGGGTGGTCCAGCATACGCAACAGCATCGAGGAAAGGTGCATAGGTCCTGATCTCCTGCTTCCAGTGACCAGTCAAGGTGGGCGGACAGATGATGAGCGACGGTAGGCGCTGCTTGTCAGGCGCCCGGGTCTTCGCGAACTCGTCTGCTCGCAAGTGATGATCACTAGCAATAATACAAAGTGTCTGTAGTGTCTTGCCAAGTCCCATGTCATCGCAAAGCACGCCGTGAAGGTTGTACTTATTGAGAAAGTACAGCCAATTGACGCCTTCCTGCTGGTATGACCGAAGCGTTGCCTTGATTGCCACAGGAATAGTGAACGGCTCGACTTTCTTGGGATCCAGCATCTGCGCGATAAATTGACGTTCGCGCTCACGGCCTTCGAGTAGCGACTTGGGCAGGCCAGGCGGGTCGGGTATGCCTGCTTCCAGCGGTACAAGCTTGACCAGAGTAGCAAATGTAGTTGTGGCGATCAATCGTACTCCAGCATCCGAGTCGCTCATACGACCCAGCACTGGGACGAGAAGAAATATGACGTACGGCAGTATGCTGTCGCCCATGACTTGGATGAGATGGTATATGCACTCGATCGCACCTTGTCGATGCGTGACCTCGTGCGCATTGTTGATGGGTGGTAAGACCTGCTCGACAAGCATTGTATAGCCTTCGACCGTGATGACGCTGCAAACGCTTGCGAAACACTTTGCCGCAATGTACCGGAGGACGGCAAGCTTACTCTGCATGCCCTTTGCGACGCTGGGTAGCAATTCAAGTACCCAAGGATACAGTGCAGGGTCGAGAGTGGCCACCAGGGCGCGAAGGGTAGACATGGCGTCAACGACAGTCTGTCCGAACTCGTTATCGGGTTGCAGCAGATCTGCTGGTAGGTCGCCTGCAAAGCATGTACGAATAGGCTCCTCGATGACAGCACGCAGCTTCGGCACCTTTTCGAAGATGTCTGCGCCAAAGATATGACAGAGCTGTTCCAGTCCGTCCTTCGCACCTCTCCGGGTGATGCGAGCCTTTCTGACCTCGCGTTCATAATTCGCAACATCTGGACGGTCCTGTATGTCCTCGTCCTTCTGAAGCGACAGTATACCGGCTTCTTTGTCGGCATTGATATGGAACTCAGGCGTCTCGCCAGTCTCCATGCAGCAAAACTTGACTAGATTGCCGACTACTTTGTCGACTACCTTGTGCCGTTCGGATTTCACAAGCTGCACGACTAGTCCAGCAACAGCTGCAGCATATCGATGCTGCAACGCAACGTTCTCCTCTTCCTTCACGCTATCCATGATGCCCTTGATCGTCATCTGGGGCTTCTTGGGCAGCTTTTCGAACGCGACCAGAGCTGCGGCAGCGGTTGATCTCACGCGCAGATCGCATACTTTCTTAACGGCCAGCGCCTCTGCGATTGCGGTCTCGGCGTCTAGCTTAGCGATGTTCAACGCCTCGGCGGCGGCCATGCGTTGTACAGTCGACAATGTCTTCTTCAGTCTTTCATAGTCTGTCGTGACAATCTTCTCGCCATCACTGATACTGAAAGCATTCTTGCCTGCATCTGGATCGCCTTGGCAGACCACTGCCAGTATTGGTAATTTACTACCAGGAACGTGTCCGGAATCCTGGAAAGCGTTCAGAAGCTGCTGGCATTGGGCGCGTGTGATGCGCAGATAGCTGGTCAAGTCAGCGTAAAAAGACGGTCTCTCGCCTTCGACAATCTTCTCGAGGCTTTGCAAAATGTCTGGAGATGCCAAGCCACCACAGGCTGCATAGCCTTCTAGCAGCATACCAGTGAAGATCTGGGTGGAGGCGTACGGAGAATTGAGTTGCGATGTCAGGCAAGCAAAGTCGGTGAGCGCATCAGTAGGCCAAAGCGACATGGCTTTGCCCATCGCTCGAGTCGCTGCAATGCGCGAGCTGATCATGATATCGCTGCCGACGAGGTCCACATCTCCAAGCATGATCGCAGCGTCGATGTTATGAGACATTTGCGCACTGGGGAGAGCAGACGAGGGTATCTTTTCGGACTTGCGCCGTTTCTTAGCCGGCTCCGCGCCGTTGACAGGCGAGACACGCTGCGCAGTGGCAATTGGCATATATGTCACGCCGGACGCTTTGATAAACAGCGTGGCATCCATCGATATTGGGTGGCGACTGACGCCGATAGGGTGCAGAGTCAGTGTCAGCAGTGGATCAAGATGTGGTCGGAAGCCGTCTGCGAATGCTCCTGGGCTTCTGCTTGCTAAAGCATCCGCAAGGGCAGTCCATGCTTGAAGTGAGAGCTTGGACACAGCGTCATTGCGCTCCACCAGGAGATTCTGATAAACAAGTCGGAGAGCCTTGCCATCAATCCATCCGTGTGTGTCAGCACCCTCAATGTTGATGAATGTAATAAGCGCTCTCAGTACCGCCGAGCGCACACCAGTGATCGTGTGTCGCAGGAAAGGGTACAGCCTGGGCACAAGCTGCTCGAAGGACTGCTCCGGATCCTTGACAGCATTCTGCTTCATCGCCTCCAGCACTTCGGGAAAGCTGCAGAGTTTTGCCAAAAGATCCATGACCGATCCAGTACTTGCACTCAAGTCATCACTGAGACTGGACAAGCACTCCCAGACAACACTGATGAGGTTGCCAAGTTCGTTTGCCCTGACGTTGACAAACTCTTTGGCGACTGGTATCAGGGTCGCAGCGCTGACAGCTCGCACGTCATCATCCTGATCACCGAGTCCCTTGATCACGCACTCGAGGACGCCGTCCATGAGGGATCGATCTTGGAAGAGTAAGTCCGTTCGGACCGCGACAAGGTAGCGCATTCCAATCATACCACCGTGACAGGCATGCCACGTTTTCGGCGATCGCTTAAGCTCCTTCTGCATGACGAGTCGATACAGGATGCGATTTGCTTCATGTACAGACGCTGGGGGGAGGTACTGCAGCACTGCGCCCATCACTTGTCCTGCAGTCTCGCGGATGGGAGCAACAGCATTGTCGGAGACGTAGTCGGCAAAGCGGTCCAGCATAAAGACGCAGCAAAGCCGACATGCTAAGTCGTCCAACCACGCCTGATTTGCGCGATCGTTCTCTGAGCGTGACTTGCCAGCCTGGCGCCCAGCTCCAGCTCCATGCACTCGAATGATCTCACGCAGGCCCATAGCCGCGCCGTGACGAATCTCCCAGGCAGAGTCGAACAAATCGACAGTCAGAAACTCGCATAGGCGGTCGAAAGGCCATTCGTTACCAAGTTGCTCTTCCTCCACCACATGAGTCGACTTCTCAGCAACAGGCATGCCCTTGAACTCGGCAACGATCTTCGAATCGTCGTCGACCCCGTTTCGTTCAGTCGAGAAGTAGTCGAGCTTACCGTTGCCATTTGGTTCTTCTTTGATTGCCGACGTCGGATGAGCGTCAGATGGGAACTGCGCAATGCTGTTGGTTCGGCTGCTGGACAGATCGTACTTGAAGCGTTTGTTGTCGCGCTTCAATTCGTCCTTCCTTCTGCGCTTGAGGGCATTCAGTTGGCGTTTGCTGAGCTCGCCACCACCAGGCGTTGCAGGTGTCTGAGAGTGCATCTCATCGGGCGAGCGTGTCATTCCATCCGGCTCCTGAGACATCGACATGGTCGTCTCCAGTGTAGGTAAGCTGGGCTTAGAGAATGAACTCCGGATTGAGAGATCCTTCTCGTCGACCAGATCATCCTCAATGTACTCCCCGCCGAGACCAAGTCGCTTGGTAAGGGTTTCCTTCTGACGCGCAAGACGCTCAGCTGCGGTCAGTCCGGCAAGCTTGAAATCGTATTGCTTGCCAGCGCTTCCAAGTAATTCCTTTCCGTAAGTCAAAATCGACTCAACATCGAGGGTGGCAAGCCGTAGCTGATCGTCAGCGCCAGGGCTGGACAAATCGGACTCTTCTTTCTTGATGGTATGTGCATCGTCATGTCCGTTCGTCTCAGCCTTCGGAACTTCGTCAAGGACAGCATTCGGATCGAACTTCTCGGCATGCTCGACGATGCCACCAATCGCCTTGGCAGCAGCCGTTCGTGTGTCCCATGACGGCGAGCGCAGGTACGGTACCACCCGAGTAAGCAGGTTGAAGAGCTCGTCCGGATGGTTTTTCTGCACATCAGCAAGCTGCTGTGCCGCAGTGTTGCGAATGAGTTGCGTGCTGCCTGTCTCCAGTAGCACGACTAACCGATCTAATCTGTACACACGTGACGTTAGCGAGGTGCTGACTCGATCGGGAAAAGCGCAAACAGACCGTGAAGTCGTCATTTCTCGTTGTCGTTGATGCCCAAGTCGTCCAACGCCAAAGCCGATATAATTACAAGTACATTAGTGAATCATCAAACCAGCGCTAGTGGCATCATGACCATCATCACAGTCAATAATCGAACATCATGCTCATCAGTGAAGTGAAGTCGGTAGATCCCCGGCAAAAGTCGTGGATGGTGTCGTACCGGGCTGGCGTGTGAATCAGGCCAGCTTCGGCGCGTGGATTTGCGCGTTCCTAAATACACACGACGCCTTGTTCTTTTCATGCCCGTTGTGGTCTGTGCATATGACGCTACCACCAGATGGGTTAGCCGCATCACCCCTCGTTGGTCGAATCAGATTGTTGTTGACACCTGTTTGCAAGTTTTGCAAGTGTGAAGAAATAGGTAGTACGTGAACACTTTGCTCCACGGCTGGCAAGCCACGATGCGTCTTTGCACATGTAGGAAAGCACGATGTCTCTAAATGCGAGGCAGCCGCGAAGAAGGATGGCCTCAGGAGCCGTCATCATTCATCTCCTGCCAAGCCGTCACCTCCTGAAGCGACTGTTATCAGGATGCGAAAAACGCCATCGCCATGGGTCCTATACGCTGCAGATATGAGTGCACCTGCATCTACATGATGATCTCCGTTCTCGAGCGACTCGTCGGCTGTTCATGTGTTTCCGCTGGTGGCTACTCCGTCATCTTGTGACGACGTACATGGCACACAGATGACTTTGTGGACGTGGCTCAGCCTCGTATCTGACGACACTTCATCTGAAATCAACACCTGGTCCAAAACCAGATATAAAGACGACAACAAGCCACGCGGCGTACCAAGGACGCGGACTGCTTGAGGGGCTCTCACGATCGGCGCTGCTACTTTATACTACACCGCGATAACGAAATGCTGCTGATGCTGCCTGCCTTGGAGGGTTACTGTAAAACACAATACTCTCGCCGACAGTATACGCACCTATAGCTCGTTGCGGCGCTGCATATATCGGCGTTCTCATCCACGGGGAATTGCTGAGAGCCCAGGTTTCTTTGGCATTCGCGTGCAAGCCAAGTCTGCAGTCGCCTGGTGAAGCTGACTGATGTAAGGATGTTAATCATGATTTTCGACTCTAGCAAGGCGCCTTTAACACCATTCGATACAATCTACATTCAGCGTATTGGCAGTGCAGCCTCCCCTCCGGCACACAACGTCTCCTTCAAAAACTGAGCCTGTCTGCCAGCGTTCTTCTCAAAATTCGGCCCGCTGTACCCATCGAAGTGGCCACCGGGAATAATGTGCAGCTGCTTCGGTTCACGGGCTCTGGTGTAGGCATCAAGAGCGATGTCAGTCGGAGTCAAGACATCGTTCTGCGCAATCGTCATCAGCAGTGGAGTCGGAGAGATGCGGTGTATCATGTGCGATGGATCATTGGCACGGAGAAGCTCGACGCTGAGGAGCGATGTTAGCCAGCGAGTTCCGGTAGGCCATCGTATTGGTTTCTTGCCTTTTCACCGTCACTTCGTTCTTCCAGTCTGACTTCTTCTCCCACGCTGCGAAGAATGCATAGCTGTCTGGCGTTGGCAGAGACGAGGGCTTTGTGGGGTCGGCATCAACAACTGGTATCATGGCGGCATCTTTGCCTTGCGCACGAGCTGCCCGATCTAGAAGAGCACCGTCAGCACAGTCACACTCAGTGCCAGGCAGCCACATGCTGCACAGCCGTACCTGCCAAGAAGGCACTCTCCATGCCCGCGACGAAGTCCGGCCGGATCAAACGATGGAAATTAGCCCATCCGTCCGTCAAAGGACTACACACTCCACGTCAGCAACACTTCGACTCCAGACATGACTCTCGACTTACACCTGACTCAAAATAGCCTTCACCCTCCGATCCACAGCACCAACGAACAGCACATGGCCTCCACTGTAACTACTCCCCCAGATCCCAATCTTGTCCCCATCGATCTCCTCCAGCGACTGTGCGTAAGTTATCGCATCGCTATAGTCACTCCTCTGCAGCTCTGGAAGAATCTCAAAGCGAGGCGCATTTGGCGCCGCGTCACTTGCGCCAAAGCCACGATTGTCGTAGACCAGGCAGGCAATGGCGAGGTGCGAGGTGAAGTACTCGGCGAAGGTGTCGAGGTCCATTTCCTTGAGCGCGGTCCAGCCGTGGGACATGATCAGGCAGGGGAGCTTGCTGCCACTCTTTCTTGGCGTGAATAGCCAGCCACGAAGAGTGACATGGTCGGAGGTCTTGAACTCGATGTCACGGCGAGGCATGGTGGTAGTGTATGATTGGTAGCTTCACTTGGGTAGCAGGAGGAGGTGAAAGGTAGGGACTGGACATTACGCTTGGGCAAGTCCCTGGCTTTGTACTCTTGCCATACATTGTGGCTGAGCCAGCTCGTTCGAGCTGCTGAGCAATCGAAGGGCATTGTTACAGTGCGATCGCGGAGCCACAATCGCATCCCCGCAGCGGGGAAACGGGGCCATAGGGCTATGTATCTGCCCAGGGCGAATGAACTTGAGCTCATCAAGTACATGGGACGTGGAATGAGCGATACTAAGGCTCCGATTCGGACAGTCATGGTGCCTCGCGAGGCGTGCACTACATGCATGCGCTCCACAAAGCCGACGCTACTGTAGCTCGTTCGCCAAGCCCGGCGTTCGAACGTCAGCGATAGATTGTGCGCTATGAGTCTCTCGCGCGTGTAGTAGCACGCTATCTCTCCAGTCCTGAATATCATCGTGTAAGCATAACCGCCTCCCGAGGCTTCCGGAGAAGCACAGGCAGTAACACCACCGCGCGGGCAACTTCTACCACCTCCTCTCACTCAACTCTCCACTCTACTCCCTCCCTTTGCCCAAGCCCTCAAAATATTCTTCCTCAACTTCCCCGTACTAGTCTTCGGCAGCTCCTGCAGCACCTCCACCTCCCTCGGAACCATGAACCCACTAATAGCCGAGTGCTCCTTAGCCCACTTCACCAGATCCTCAGCCTGCATACTCTTCCCCTGCTTCACAGTCACAAACGCCTTAGGCGTCTCGCCCCATTTCTCATGCGGCACGCCAACGCACGCTGCTTCCAGAATGTCAGGGTGGGTTACTAGCAACGCTTCGAGAGCTACAGAGGAAATGTTCTCCCCGCCGGAGATGATGATGTCCTTTGCGCGATCGAGGATCTGGATTGCGCCGTCGGGGTGCCAGACTGCGAGGTCGCCTGTGTGGAGCGCGCCGCCTAGAAACAATTTCCGCGTGGCGGCGGGGTCTTTGTAGTACTCCTTCGCGCAGAGGTTGCCGGTAAGGATGATCTCGCCGATTTCCTTGCCGTCTTGCTTGACGTCTATCAGCTCTTCGGCGGGTTGATCTGGGTCTTCGGAGCTGGTTTTGACTACGCGGGCGGGCGTCGATAGGACGTGGCCGTGGCCTTGGCGGGCCATGTTGGCGAAGCGCTGTTTGGGAGGGGAGTGGGACCAGGAGGGGAGGATGTAGCCTTTTGTTATGGGGCCGTAGGTCTCGGTCAGGCCGTAGACGTGTACTGGGTGGAGGTTCATGGATTCCATCGTCTCGAAGAGGTGAGCTGTAGGTGGTGAGGCAGCTACTGTGACGCGGACGGGTTCTGTGGGTGTCAGTACTGGGGTTCATGTACATTATAGCAAGACGGGAGGCATACCAGGCAACTTCTCAGCGTTTGGGTCTGCACACAGCAGTGTGTTCACTGTCGGCGCGGCGTTGAAATGACTGATCGCCTCCTCCTTCAACAATCGCCAAATCTCTGGATACTCGATCTTGCGCAGGCAGTAGTGCGTTCCCCTTGCTGCTGTCACTGCCCAAGGAAACGTCCAGCCCATCGCGTGGAACATCGGCAAGGTCCACAGGTAGTGACATCGATCTGCCTTGCTGTTGTGTGTGTTGAGTCCACTTTCGATCAAGTTTGCAATTGCTCCCAGATATGCTGAGCGGTGCGTGTAGACCACGCCTTTAGGCTTTGCAGTCGTGCCTGAAGTGTATGAGAGCGCGATCATGGACTCTTCGTTCGTAGTCTCTGTCTCGAGGCCAGCCCAACCGTGGGAGCCAGTTTGCTGATCATACAGCTGACCCTCAGTCACTGCAACATCATAAGGATTCGACGGGGAGTCCGTGTCAGTATCGATCAAAAACGGGACACTGGGATGCCGAGCGCGATAGTCTGTGAGAAGACTCTGAAACTCTGCGTCCACTATAATCAAGTCCACCTCCGCGTGGTCGAAGATGTAAGAGATGTCCTCCTTCTTGAGGCGATAGTTGATGGCTACATTGACAGCGGAAGCGCCCCCAATGCCGTAGATCGATTCTAGGAATGCAGGCGTGTTGGGTGCAAGTATGCCCACTCGCTTGTAGCCATGTTTGCGCAAGTAGTATGCTAGGCCAGCTGCGCGATCTGATGTCTCTTGGTACGTTCGTTTCACGACTTTGCGATCGGCGTTGGTGTGGTAAGTTGCGATCGCATCAGGTTCGATCGCAGCCGCTCGTGGAAGAAAGAGGGTCGGGCTCAGCTGGTGGATGTTATGCCGATGCTCGAAGACCACAGGCACTGGAGCAGAGGGAACAAGCTGCGAGGCGAGAGAAGTCAGGCGCTTGAGAGCTGTAGACATGGTGCTTCTAGTCAAATTACTCTGGCTCAAGCCATATGCGAACTCGAACGAACCGAGATGTGAGCTGCGAAAATTGGGCTGTGGCAACGCAACCGGCCTAAGATGCAGGCTGCCTAGTGGGTCTAGTGCCTGCAGCGATATGATTGCTCTAGGTGTCAAATGTACAGTATAAATCTCCAGGTCGTCAGGTCCAGAGAGCTCTATTCAAGATCATTTTGTGGGGTACAGATCGACAATGCAGCCGAGGTCGAGCGGAAGCTTGGCGAATCGGGTTCGTGCCTTGGGCGATTTATGGACCTCTGAATAGCTTCTGTAGTGCTCAGTGTGAATATTACTGAGTGCGAAGTAGGTTAAGACCACAAGTGCGCGCAAGTCAAGTCTTCGAACGACCACGATTGCAGTGGAATCCCGTGCGACTGAGGAAAGGACAAGTCGAAGCTGGCCGGAAACTTGAGTAGAAGAACGGGCCTCCTGGGCACGACCTACCTGGTACTCTCATCATACCTGCCGAGTGAGCATGTAACCCTAGTGCAGATGCTATAGTATCACGCTGTCGTGTCAATTCCGACTGGACATTGGACGTATCGCCCGACTCGAAAGGGAATATGCTCTAGCTCTAGATTAACTTTGTAGCCAACGTGTCTAGATGCCTATTGCACGCCGCTGTGCCAGCAAACAGTGGCGGTAGCCCCAAGAGGGCTGACAGTGAGTTTGTGACTCCGCGTGATGGACCTAGTAGAGTTGCAATCCACTGAATGTGGGTTGGCGAAGCGATGTCGTAGTGCTCCCAGTACAGTAAAGCAGGACTCTCCCTCTTGACTGACAGGAGGTCATTGAAACCATGGGTCATCGTGGTAGCGCCGCAGCAATGTCCGTGATCGAGTTGAGACTAGAGACAGCGTTCAACGGCCAGATCACCGCGCGTACCAAGGACGTGTCCGCGCTTCCCAGATTTGGTTTCGCATGCTACCGAGTCTAGCGGTCCGCGATAATGGTTTCGAATCATCCATGAACCCAGAGACCGGAACGCCTGCCATCGATGGCGTGTTCCGATTGCGAATCCGTCGAGGTGCTATCGTCTTTTCATACTTTCGCTTCCTACTACATCCTTTCGACTCGACGATTATCATTCGCATGACCGATTTCGTTGACGAAGCGGAGTGCAACGGGTTCCGATCTGCAGGCTGCCGAAACGTGGCGGCCATGCCCTCCTGCCGCTAGCCGCAGATATGGAAGGCGCGTCGCGCGTTACTGCCAACAACCGGCGGCTGTCGACATCGACTTCATCATCACAGGCGCCCACACCGGAGCCGAGGCGATCATCCACGCGACATTCGCGCGTCGAAGCTGTTCCTGCGGTGCCAGATATTCCGCAGCGATACCGCAGTCAGAGAGCCTCAATTCAACCCACGCCCACGCGTGTGGAGGCGAGTCAGCAAGGCGTATCAGACCGACACATTGCGCGTGGACGCCAGGGGCGACCAGTGCATCGAGCGTCGCTGCCATTGACTACCCCCCGCTCCTCCACCTCACGCGGACGTCTCGCTGTCACCGCTGCACCGCCGTCGCCGAGGGAGAGGCGCGCATTGAAGCCGGACTCGAAGTCGGTGGAGAAGGCGTTGCCGACACCCCCACATACAATATCAATACAATCTAATCCATTGCATCACATCGGCACCTTCCCCACCAAACGCCGACTGTCGCACGACGAGGCTACCCTACAGGCATTGACCGGCGCTGCTGTTGCTGATAGCAATCGCGCAAGCATGGCAGCACACAGCGACCTCTTCCTTCAACTGGCCGACGACGACGACACTGACGACCACAGTCCACGCGCGCCAGTCCTCCAGGCACGCGCCGCGACGCGCTCTTCATGGCACAATTCGCGACGTTCGCTTGGAGCGGACACTGTCCTCGGCACACCGGATGATCGACGACCGCGGACATCGGGCCAAAATGTAGGACAGAACGATCGCCCCTCGTCTAGATTTAGCACGCGCTTTTCTGCGCGATATACTACGCCTCGTACTGGTGATAGCGGGCTGGGAGAATCAAGCCCTTACCCTGACCCTGACGAGAGTGCGAACTCACGCGCGAGACGATCTACGATCACCAATGAACGCGCGCATATGACTGGATCGCGACTTGGGAATCGAGTGAGGTCGCCGGAATTGCCATCGTTTGGAAGAAGGCGGCCATCGTTCGGGCAGAGCACAGCACAATCACAGCAGCATCGACAGACTGTGCTGACAGCCGCGCGACAAGAGACAGAAGAACACTCGCCTGGCAACAGCTCGGAGCCGAAGCATTCACAAATGGACTCGGCGTCAGTCGAGTCGCAGACCGCACCATCGACTGTATGGGACGAGCTGGACGATCTGAAGTCGCGGATCAAGAGAATGGAACTGACGGGGAAGATGCCGACTTCATCAGGCGCGGCGATCGCTGCTAGCACAGCACAAGGGGAGCGGGAAAGACCGCGGACTGCTACTACTGCACCCACGACTGTCTCCTCGCCACCGAAGCAGGAGCGCAAGGACTCGGAGGCCAAGCCTGGTGCGGAGGAAGTGAAGAACAACGCAATTGGCTCCACGAACGTACATCCGACTCTTCACGCCGCCTTGGCAAAGGCAAAGACCTTGCTTAATGCATCGCTGTATCGCTCGCTCGAAGCCACTGCAGCAGACGCACTACAGCTAGCAGCCTTGACAGGCAGCGCTGGCCCTCAAGGCACAGCATACTCGGCTGCCTCGATAATCAATGGCGTTACAGTGTCAGATCGCCACATTCGCCGGAAAGCAGACACGATGTGCCGAAACCTGACAGACTTGTGCATCGCGCTCTGTGAGGGGAAGCACGAGGCTTCCTCAGTGTCGACCACAGCCTCGCCCAGTGCGAACTTACACTCACCCAAACTCCGCGCCCTGTCACAGTCCCGCTCTCGCGCCAGTCTTGGAGCGCCACGTGACATCGCGTCCAGAGCAAACACATCACGCCCGCTGTCCCGGCTTGAAGCCCGCAGAAGTAGTATTCTGGGTGTTCAGCCAGGACACACTCCTCCAAGCCTTCACAACAGCTTCGACGATGTCTCGGCATCGGATGCCGAGCCCACACCATCACATCAGAGTACGACAAGAACGCAAAGTCGATTCTATCCTCGCGCTGGTAGTCGACTGGCTGCGCCGCGGTTCAGACAAGATGATCTAAGTGGCGACGATGATCCAACAGTCCGTCCACCAAGTCGGGCATTCACTGACATTGGCTCTTCCTCGCGCCTTCGTCCGCAATATCACAACAACATCAGTCCTCGAGACTCATCCACCGGCGGTGGAGGTGGTACAACCCGATCCCCGAGCCTCCGAGAGAATCTTGCAGCTCGTCGGGCGAACAGTCAGGCCTATGACGGTAATGCTAATACAAGCGCGAAGAATCGCGTTTCTTCACTTTCGACTTCGCGGCGTTTTGGGGGAGAGGCGAGTCCGCCTGTGGTGATGGAAGAGGAACAGGAAGGCAGTGATGGTGAGGAGGAAGAGAGAAGGAATGGGAACAGGAGGGAGACTGTGCCTAGTCTGGTCTTGCCGAGGACGAGAAGAGTCGGACCTGGAGCATTTAGTAGTAGGAGGACTGTAGAGCTAGGTGCGAGAGGTGGTTGAGAGGCTGTCTCGAGGTAAGGGACGTGATTATAGGATTCTGTGTGTCCGGGACACGAGACCAATGGTGAGGAGGAAGGTGTCTCGTGAGGTGGGAGGTTTGTTTGAGCTTTCGTATACCCACCTGTTAATGTTCACCCACGCTTTGTATGACTAGAGATGTCCAACGGTTCACAGCAGGCTTCTCGTGCTTGAAGCGTGGTGTCTGGCCTTTCGCTCACTGACCCGCCACTTCCTTACTGCTCAATTTCACAGTGACGTCTCGACAATCCACCTGGGGCCGATGGGCAGGGCGCAGTAGGACTGCGAATAGGATTTTCAGTACGACTTCGGCCGGATAAGGGGGACAAAGTAAGCTAGCCAACATACTGTTATGGTAGTGACGGCGAGGATTGTAGTACCGGGGGCAGTCGTCGCGGTGTCGAGCGTAGCAGTGAGCGTTGCTGGCGTGACAGTAGACGTGGCCACGATCTGTGCACGCTCTGTCAGCAAAAAGTCCATGATGTCCGCAGGACTGTACATACTCCAACAGTGGTAGTGCCTGTCAGCGGCACAGTTGTAACACCGCTTACCGTCTGCACTGGCGTAGAAAGTGACAAACACTTGCATGCCGACGACAAAAGGACAGACGCCGTATACGTTAATAGCGCTGAGGGCTTCGCCACCGAGGTGGCCGCTCTCTTGACCTTATTGGCTGCGACGTTCGTGGGACGGCCAAGGAATGTTAGAGTCGTGCTCGCAGATACTGTCGCTGTGGTAGTCGTTTGTGTGAGGAGGGTGGATGTCGTGCTTGAAGTGCTGGAGGGTAGTCTTTAGTCCAAAGAACTGGCATCAATCCGATTTGTGAGGAACTTACATGGCGTCCGTGTCGGTGCGAGTGCTATGATGCTGTGAGCTCTATATTGCGGAGTATCTGGAGACGATCAACATACACTGTAGCAGTCTCTGTTGGGGTCGCTGCAGTCACTACGCTTGTGGCAGTAGTTGTGGTCACCGTTACAATTGATGTCGTGCTGCTACCCATTAGTCATAGCTGATATGACGGAGAAATCGCAGATGCTGACCTGGACACGGTTGACACTGCGGTGACAGTCTTCGTCGAGATGGCAAGATAGGATGAGCAGAATTTGCTAGCAGTACTTGATGCCTTCGCCTTCAGGTCGTACCACGCTGGAACTTGCTCTCTCGTGTAGTACAGACGGTTGCAGTCCATTCTCACGGTGGGGATGGAGACGAAGTAGCTGCAAAGAGCACTGGCTGTTGAAGGGAGGGCGAAGGGATCGAGGGCAATGCCAACGCGGTCAAGGCGATGAACGACCAAAAGCTCCAGCAGCAGATGATTCATGCGCTTCAGATCAGTGTACTCGCGTGTATATGGCGCAGGTAAAGACCGGCCTTATTGGTCGTAGTGTGGTCCCTGTTGGGGCTCAGTAGAGTCCGGAACCTGCTTGAAGAACAACAGTATCTGTAATCCCGTAGAGCCAGAGATTGTCGCCCGCCATTGTCTGCTGACACGTTGAGATAACAGCAGTGTACGAATGTGGCCCACATCGAGGAGTATGGCTTCAAGCAGTTCCGGAGTTGTGAAGACTGCGTCTGTTGCCATGATCAAGACTGAGGGTGTCGACGGTAGGCAAGATGAGTGAGGTATAGGCTGCAGTTGAGATCCCGCTTTGCTTGAAGTAGAGCGCCACCTGCAAAGTGTGCGATGAGGCGACGGTGTGCTTCCAGGCTGTGCAGACGCGCTGTGAAAGCAGCAGAGTCTTCGTGTCGAGGTTGACGAGGATTATTTCGAGGATCTCTGTGACTCCCAAGGCCTGGGCGACCGCGGCGTCCGAATCGACCGACATGTTGAGACTAGAGTCGTGAAGGCCAGCGAGTGCTGTGTGTTTGTGACGAGACAAAAGCGCTGAATCTGGGAGTAGTCTAGAGATGGGTATCTCTAGCGAAGTCGTGTCTTTCTGTGCCTGCGGCAAGCTCCGCCACTGAGTGGTGCCGGAAGGCACGACCAGAAGCGTATGCCAAACGTGGAGGAGAGAGATCTGGCCGACTCGTAATGAAGTGAGCGCAACGCAGCGCCGAGCTGCTTATCTATACGTCTATCAGCATCACTCTACCCTCATGCCGCAATGAGCAAGGTCAACGCTATGCAACGCTATGCGCTCCATATCTCGTACACCACTAACCACGTCAATGGAAAGGATGCCCTCCACCTCCGAACGGGTTCCCTCCACCTCCGCCACCAAAATTGAACCCACCACCACCTCTCCCCCCACCTCCGCCATTCATCATATTGAACAGCATCTCCGGATCAATCTGCACCCCGCCACCGCCCATGCCACCCATACCCCCAGGGAACCCGCCCATACCCTCCCCAGGCTCCATCAAGTCCACACCAGAATCATACCTCTGCCGCTTCTCCGGATCGATAAGCGTCTCATGCGCCTCCTGAATCTCCTTAAACCTGTGCTCAGCTTCCGCATCTCCGGGATTCTTGTCAGGATGATGCACGACTGCGAGTTTCCGGTAAGCGCGCTTGATCTGGTTGTCATCGGCGTCTTTCTCGATGCCGAGAGTTTTGTAGTGGTCTTTCCGCTTGGACTTCTTGAGCTCGAGCTCGGCGTTGCGAATGTCTTTGGCAATGTTGGGTTCTTCTGGGTTCTCTTCTGCGATGGACTTGAGGGCGCGGATGGCTTCGTCCCAGTCGCCTCCTTCGCCGAGAGCCTTGGCGCGGGTCTTGCGCGCTTTGGTGTAGGTTGGGTCGAATTTGATCGCTTTGTCGCAGTCCTCGATAGCAGTCGTCCATTGCTTCAGCTTTGAGTAGCACATGGCGCGGTTGTTGAGAATCTTGGAGTTCGTGCTCCTGTTGAGTGGGTCCACATCGAGTGCCGTCGTGTACACATCCACCGCTCGCTGATAGCGACCGGCCTTGAAGTGTGCATTTCCCTCTTCCTTCATGCGATCGAGCTTCTGCACCATTCGCAGATACTTCACTGCATCTCTGAAGTCCGGATCGCAGGCCAGTGCTTGCCGGAAGTGCTGGATTGCCTTGTCATTCTCGCCTTGGGCGTACAACGCTCGCCCTCGAAGGACCAGCGCATCTGGATCTGCATTGTTCGATCGTAGTAAGCTCATTGCCACGCTCTGTGCATCCCCCAAGCTGTTCACATTGCCGAGCTTCAAGTATGCCTCGCCTCGCAATAGCCGCCACTTCCGCGGGGGTTGTACCAGATATCCCAACCCTCGCTCTGCTTGATCGATTGCGTGTAATGCCATGGACCCTGACGTCCCTGTCTTCAACGTCTCCTCTGCCTGCGCGATGTGTGATTGCATCTGTAGTGCTGGAGCCTTGTCTTTTGCCGATGCTGGCGGCTGTATCCGATCGTACACCATCAGCGCCTCCTGCGGTCGTCCTAACGATGTATAGATCTTTGCCATCCTGTGCAATACCTTCGGGTTGTCTGGTTCCAGTTCGTCCGCGAGCTTACAGTCATCCAGTGCCATGATGAATTGACTCGCTGCCATGAAAGCTGCTGCTCGGTTGGAGAGATACGTCGCTGCTCGGGGATCGGCTTCGATTGCTGGGTTGAACGTTAGTAAATATTGACGTTACTCCCTCATATAGCCTCAGTCCTACCTTTGGTGTACTCCTCGATAGCCTGATCATACTGCTTAGCTTTGTAGCACTTATTCCCCGCCTCCTTGCACTTCTCCGCAAGCACCGGATCCGGCTCAGGCACTTGCTGCTGTGGCGGACTCGGACTCGTATGTGGTGGCGGTGCGGGTCCATCCTCTCCATTCACCTCACTCCCATTGACATGCTCCCCGTTTACGCCATTGCTCTGCGGAAATGCACCGGGCGTTTGCGCTTGCTGCTGCGGTGCTGGCGTTCCCTCGTCCATCTCGTCGTACTCAATGGGACTGCTGTCCCCTTGCGGACTGCTCATGCTTGCGGCACTCAATCGACTCAGTCGCCGGAGTTCGTCAGGCGGGAGGTTCAACGGGTGGAGGTCCTCAGACTGTCGGCGGGACTTGGAGATGAAGGATTTGCCGTTGCGCTTGCTTGGTTTCGGCCTACTTTTGTCTTTGCCAGACTCTCGGTCCTTGACAAACGAGGTTCGACTTTTCTTCTCCGGTGAAGAGGATGCTGATTTTGAGGATGCTGCAGTATTGGTCGAGAAAATCGAAGAAGCCGCCGTACTACTCTGCTCAGCCGATTCTCTTCTGTATAGTTCACCACTGCCTTTCCCTCCCGCAAATTTATCCTCCGAATTCCCGCGCTCAGAGGCCTCCCGAGTAGTCTTGGTGGATGTTGGAGCAGGTGTAGTCGATTTCTTGCGAGAGAAGATGGACGGCATCGGACGCACTAAAACACCGCGGTACCAGATTCAAATGTGTGCCACACAGAAACGGTCACGGGATCAACTCGGGATTATGCTTGCAAGTGGGACGGGTAGGTGCAGTGCGAGTAAAGTTGAGCGCGGATGCCCGGCGATTGGAACGTCAATGCCGACAGGGGTGTGAGGGACAAGCTTCTCGAAGGTTCTATGCTGAACCTGAGGCGCGCAAGGGAGATCTGAGGCATCACCCGTTCTCGACATGGAAGCTTGAAAGATGCAAGCCTGTAGTGAGACACATAGAGATTCACACGATCGAGACTCGCTAGCATCAACATGGTCGTCGATACTGCCCGCGCACTCTTCGATCGTCTTCTTTTCTCCTGAACCTTTTGACACTCTTTTTCCCTTTCGCAGGCCCATCAGCATCTTCAACACAGCTCGTAGCTGCAACCGGACACACAATCGTTGACCCCCTGCTTCCAGTGCGGTGGCAACTCATTGCCCAGATAGCAATGCAGCATAGTCCTCCGAGCACCCATTGCAACTTCTGCCACTAAGCAGCCAATGTTGCCCACCATGGTCGTGGAGAGCTGGAGAACCTGGACAACAAAGCCATCGTAAGTGCTTCGGCTGTCATCCAAGTATCGTGCACGTGGCTTGTCGTCTCGCCTCCAAGCCACTTCGCTAGCCTCGTTGGCGCTGAAGCCCTCGTGCGCCAGTGTTCCTACAACGTAGAGTGGGAGATCCAATGGAGTCGTCTCTTTGATATATAGACAGATCGAGTCTGTTGAGGATGCAATTGAGGAGATAAAATCTGGTCTCGAAGAAAGAGCCTCATCGTAATCGGAGGACAGGCTCGGGCACGCGTCGTCGCTCGTGATCGATCGGCGTACGTCGTCTGCCATAGCATGAAGCATCTGCCCACAATGACAGAAGATCCCAACAGCAGCGCCGGCTTCGATGTTGTCGTAGCCTAACAGGGGAAACTCGCGAAGACATCGTGTACACTCTGCCTGGAAGTGCATTTGTGCCCGGACGGCTGTCATTGGCCCCACGCTTCGGCTCTATATGCGTGTCTAAGGAACACCTTGAGCTGCGTCTTTGAGTTCTGTCGATGATAGCAGCGATCTCAGTATGTTCAGGGATGATATGCATCACTGTAGGGATAACGAGGAGCGACCTTGCAGCAGAATTTCGCTGTATGAGACTCAGTAGTCATGATAGCTTCCCATTCTAGGACCTTTTCCGGAGGGCTCGAGCACAGTTTAGCGAAGCAGATACTCCCTAAAGTCGCAGAACACGTCATTGCCGTGATTGTGCGCGGGTGCCAGGTCTTCGTGCGGATAGCGAGAGCAATTTGAGACATACTTACCTTAGCGTGTTGACTGTTGCGCTCAGGAATGTATCCATAGAACGGCCATCGCCATCGAGCTCCGCTGATCAGGCTCGCTATCATCTAGTCTGAGTATTCTCACTTAAATGTAGCCCATGCCGTGAGCAGCATCCAAGGGCACGGAGGCTCGAGGCTTCGATCAAGTCTTAGGTATACAGGTGAGTGTTAGGCGTCTGCCATGACGATGCACACTGTCGTATCTTGCGAACATTTCGCCGAGCTACACTCGCGAGCGGTGAACTTGTCAGACCTCGATCTCGTTGCAAGAGGAAAAGTCACGTATGGCCATGTTGATGGAGAATGTCTGGTATGTCACTAAGATCGTGAAGTGCCCGCCTTCGGCTATTCCTTCCTAAATCGCGTCACAACTTAACGCGTCCACGACCGTAACTTCACCTCATGGAGTACTGAAATCATTGAACTGTTGCCTACATCGCAAACATCTCGACCTACCTGAGTCCAAGCCATGAGAAGGCGACGGAACCACACAAGTGCGTTGCCATCTCGCGATGGTGACGAAGGTGCTGTGTGTCGCTGAAAAGCCGTCGATCGCCCGTGCTGTGGCTGGGCATCTGGCCGGCGAGAACGTGCAAGGTGTAAGTATGTTGACTTCTTGGACGGTATCATCCATCTAACATTCGACACAGCGCAACATCCAAGGCAACAACTTCACTAAGAACTTCGAGTTCGACTTCAACTTCCCAACATG
>JAVRRP010000129.1:0-28082 GCA_036872775.1 Oleoguttula sp. CCFEE 5521
CTTGGCGATGTGCTTGCACATTTCGAATCATCGACCGCCACATCGACTCCGCATCACAAGACATCGCCTGTACTCATTAACGAACCTCTGCTCGCCTACAAACCCATCGCAAAGCGCCCACGAGGTCTCATTCGAATAACAGACATATCACACAACCGCAAATATGGTACGTTGGAGGGTCTAGGGGAGGTGTGTGGTGGTATGGAACGCTTGCAGTGAAGAGCACTGGGAAGATTGTGGGATCACATTGCACTGCGCCATGCCACTCGCCGCCGAGATATTGGAATCAAGCTACGACTAGATACTGACAAGGTACCTCACAGGTTCTCGCCGTCGATCTCCTAAACCCAACCCCTCAGGCCGAGGCCCGCAAGCACAAGTTGACCGTAAGACATCTGCAGTCGTGGCATTCGATCCTTGCGCCTCTAACAACGTAATACAGCAACTCGTGCCCGGCCCCCGATCCTTCTTCATGGACGTCAAGTGCCCCGGCTGCTTCACCATCACCACCGTCTTCTCCCACGCCCAGACCGTTGTCGTATGCGCCGGCTGCTCACAGGTTCTCTGCCAGCCGACTGGTGGTAAGGCACGATTGACCGAGGGCTGCTCGTTCCGGAGGAAGTAGATCTGTCGTTCGCGAGATGAAGCATCAAGTGGAGCGAGCGCATTGGGCAGTGAATGGGCGCAGGTGGGCAGGCTGCTGCTCAGACGGCAGCAGTCTGTGCCACGAGGACGCAATGGCAGAGTTGATCTTGCGATGGAAGACGTTCAGCCGGCGTTGAGGAGTGTACAAACATGCATCAGGAGCAGGAGAGATGCGCATGTCTGGCTAGTCCTGCATCAGGGCGAGGACACCGGTGTGCCATTGAGGATTCTAGCCCATGCACCGTTTCATGAGGTGCGGCTTGAATGAAAATGCAATAACTTCACATGATCTACTGCTGCACATTGTCATTCGCTGATCCTTGTCATGTACTCCACTCATTGGTCGAAGCCTCCACCAATGACCACGTGCATCTCGCCCTTATACATGACCTGTATGCTTGCACGATAGATATGGTATGGTACATACATGTGTCCGCAGGACGGAGTCTCGATGCCGAAGCCTTGTCTCGATGTACATACGCCCCAGTGCAGCCCCCACCACTTACATTTGCGGCTGAAACGCCATTGCGTGCACTGACCGGTTCACCAACTACATGTAGGTGTTTGCACAACGCGTCGCATCCTAGCCTCTTCTCGTATGTACAAGAGTATCCAGAAATTGCCGTCTCATTCGAGACTCTAGCTTTGTGACCTTGGAGTTGCTGCATCGTTGGAGAGCTGTCGTTGCGAACTGGCTGTCGCGTAGACCTCGTTCAAAGTACTCGGGATCAGCTAAAGTGCCAACGAATCGTCCACAATATGTCTCTCAGAGTCGACGATCGTTCGTCGCGTGGTAGATCGAAATCTGGAACTAGAGAGCGCGACCGATCGCGAAGCAATGTTCGCTCGTCGAAGGCTCCCTCTCCGCCGGCGTCGAAGTCCAAGTCGAAGAGCAGCAAGTCGAATTATTCGCCTCCAAGCTCCATAGTACCCAGCAGACATGAAGACAGGATAGTTTCGCCCACCTACGAGACTCGATCGCCTGAGAACTTTGCGCCGCCGAGCTCAGGCTACTTTCCCCAGGCTGCGCCAGGAGCTCTGCCTTACCCTCCAGATGAGGATGGAGGCTTCACCATGGGCGACTACTCTGACTTCCCGCCAGAGCAACGGCCAGGCTACATCCCGCAGCCCACAGAGAATCACTGGGGTGGCAAATCTGCTTACGACAGAGACTCGGACGACGATCTGGCTTATGGTGCTAGCCCGCAGACTTCGCGGCATCAGTCGTACAGCTCCAAGCAGCCTGGGCATGTGCCGTACCCGGATCGAGATGCGAGCCCGGTGTCGAGTACGAGGTATCAGTACGCGCATCCTGGAGACGAGCATAAGCAGCCATACTCGTCATCGGGGTATCAGCAGCCAAAGCAGTACGAGTATGCTGCGCCGCCGGACAAGATCACCTACACGGCTACGCCGCAAGGAGCACGAGCGGACTCGTATACGGCGAAGACGCAGGCTACGTATCCGAGCTACACGGCGAACACTCATGATCAACGACAGCAACTACCCAGATCCTACAGCGATGGCAAGTCTCACTCGTCAAGCAAAGATGCTCGCCTTGTCGAGGTAGTACCCAATGGTCTCGACCCACGAGGCTCCATCTCCAGCTCCCATCGCCTTTCCGTAAGCAACCACGACACTGGTCTCAACAACCGTATGAACCGTCTAAGCGTCAGTGGCAACCGTCCGGACATGCACTCCCTCCACGGCAACGGCAGCGGTGGCATGCCTCCGCCCAGTCCCCTCCTAGAAGCCTACCACGGAACCTACCAATCCCTTTCACCCATGCCCGGTGCCTTCCGCACAGACGACGACGATCTCTCAGACCTCGAACCACTCTCCCCCGGGCTGAAGTCAGCAGGTGGTAAACATAACGACAAGCTCTCGCAAGAATCCGCAGCGCGCGCTGCCAAAAAGCGGGCAGTCATCTACGACGCCGAAAGCGACGCAAAAGCAATCGCAAAAGCCCTAGACCACCACTCCAAAATCGACGCCGAAGCCTTCATAGACGTGCTCCCACCCCTTACCCACGACCAGATTCTCGAGCTGAGGAAGGAGTACAAGAAGCAGGTCAAAATCCAAGGCCGTGGGATTAAGCTACCCGCTCACCTCAAACTCAAATTGCCCTCCGGAAACTTCGGGAAGGCTGTGTATGTGTGTGCGTTAGGGAGATGGGAGAGTGAAGGCTACTGGGCGAATTTCTTCTACCAAGGCCACGCCTCGCGAAGGGAACTCCTCATAGAATCACTCCTCGCGCGCTCCAACGCCGAGATCCGCGAGATCAAAGACAGCTTCCGGGATAAACGCTACGCCGACTCACTAACAAAATGCATGGAGAAGGAGCTCAAAGCCGATAAGTTCAAGACTGCTGTCATGATGGCGCTGGAGGGGAGGAGGCAGGAGGAGCAGGATGTTTATCCTAGGGAGTACGTGGAGCGGGATGTGGAGGGATTGGTGAGGAGTGTGAATGCCGAGAAGGGGGGGGAGACGGCTATGCTTGAGGTTGTGCTGCGGAGGAGCGATGCGCATTTGAGGGAGGTCATGAGGGGGTATCAGGCTAGGACGGGGGAGAATTTCGCGAGGGTTGCATTGGGGAGGAGTGGGAATCTGGTGGTACGTCCAGCTAAACCTCTACTTCGCGGGCTCGGAAGCTGTGTTGCAGATTGCTAACGCATTGGATAGGGTGAGGTGCTAGCCCATATCCTCAACGGCGCCATCAACCGCCCCGCCCGCGACGCCCTGTTGCTCCACCACGCAATCCGCGATATCTCCTCGCATCCCTCTACCAAATCTGCTTCATCCTCTAAGACTACGGCGGACAAAGACAAGCCCGACGAAATCCGCTACGAGCTGCTCATCTCGCGCGTGATCAGGTTGCACTGGGATCGCGCGCACATGGCGCGGGTGAAGCGGGATTACGAGGGGAAGTACGGACGCAGTGTGGAGGCGGAGCTGGAGGGGTGTTTGAGGGGGGATTTTGGGGAGTTCATGGGGGAGGTTGTTAGTGCGTAGTGATCATACTTGAGCGGCGCCGAGTGGCTGAGGATGGTGTTGTGTTTCTACGGTAGCTGGGCATGTGCGTTTGCGAGGTTGTCTTGATGTGAGAGATACCGTGGACGATATGTCGCTACAGTACGCTATCCGCAGTTGTCAGCACTCTTGTGCATTGGAAGAGGTGTGAGTAGCAACTGGACGAGGGTGAATGTAGGCGCGTGGATATCTTGATATCATGTGTAAGGTAGGACATGTCTACCGTTGGAGTATACCTCGATGTGCAGTGCAGCTGGAAGGCACGGCACATCTCGTGTTCACCATGAGCCACGGCGGGTTGCGTAATGAAATTGAGGAGGTGAGGCAGATCATGTCCTTCATCTGGTGTGAGCCGGTGGGAGCCTGGGCGGCCAAATCTCCCAGCATGTTTGTGGCGTTTCAAGATCGACGAAAGGGACTGACTATTTCGGGGTACCACGGTATGATGCCCGCATCGTAGAGTGCTGCTGTCAGTGAACCAATTCAACCAAGCGTGCACGCACGAAGTGCCAATTACGTGCAGATACACTTGACAGCGACGCTCTGTTGATCGGTGTATGTTGCGCGTGAGGAAGATGTTTGAACAGTCACGTTTTGCCGTTGCGAGGGCACGTTTCAGGTTCTGCGGCACGGCGCAATGGGGTGGCTCGGGTGGAGCAACTCATCGCGTGGAGTCTCGGGTTGACTCGTTATGCTTTGGTAAGGATGTCGGGGCCCGGCTGCTGATGCGACACCTGCAGGAAGGTCGATACGGTTAGGATTACTGCGGCTCTTTGTGCTGTCAGCGTCCTTTTGCTCGCCACAGCTGTGTCTTGTTCGGATCACGCTGGATGGTATCGTGGTGGAGGAATAATTTGAACGCTCGTTTGGAAACGTTGTTGGAAACAGGCAGGCTGAGATTGACTGGACTCGGGAAGGACGGTGAGCGTTTGAGAGTGGCCGCAGAGAGCGAACGGAGGGTTGTTGAGCGAGACCCAGGCTCAGGCTTTGCTGCTGCAAGAGTGCGCTCGATCAAAGTCACACAATCCCAAGTGTGTGCGATTGCACTACATTGCACGGGAAGGGTGTTGCAACAAGAGTAGGAGGCACGAGGAAGTGGCAGCGCTGGCATACAGACTGCAGGACAGAGACTGTCGGCAGACGTCAGCAAGTGTTTCAACAGAGATACGCCCTGCCAAACGACTGCGATTGGGTGAGGAAGAATCCCGCGAACTGCAATACTGAACATTTACTATCCTTCGAACGCGCTACAAACATCACGCTCGCTTTCCGACGAACAGCACGCCGGTTTGGCAGCACAGGTTGCGTGCAGCCGGATACCTGCATCCCGTACTTCCACCATCGGGATTGATCGACTAACGAGATCAGCGCTGGACGCCAGATCAATCGCGCTGGTAGCGACAATACTCCAATCCTCGACAATAGCAGGCTTCTAGCATTGAGACCGTGTCACTCTATTCCATCCACCGACCAACACACTCGCTTATACCACTCCATACATCGCACGACCGCGGCATAGATCACACTGTCCTACGATCTCGCGGCGACCGGCATGCTCGATGAGTTACTACCCCTCCAACACCGGGCCTCGCGCGCAGCATCACGACAGCAATGGCATCCCCGACTACTACGAGCAGGACCACTCGCGGCAGGCACGACATATGCCGCACCCAGGAGCACCTGCACAAGGCCGCAACGCTCCACCACAGAGTCAACCGCGCGACCCTCGCATGAGACCGCCACAACAGCAGCCATATCCTGCATCACAGTCGCCACCACCTTCGCACAGTAACCTGTACGATGGCAGTGAGTATGGCGGGTCTGAGGTAGATCAGTGGCCACTGGCTGCTCGCGACATGCCTCGACAGCGTGGTGGCGCGCAGCAGCAGGCAGGGCCAAGACGAGGACCTCCACCGCGGCCGCAGCGACCAGAGTACGCAAATCAGCAATTCGATCTGCCACAGCCGCCTCGAGTCGCGCCTGCAAATCGTCAGTACCATCAGCAGCCTCCGCCAGAGTTCCATCACGGCACTGGAGAGTGGACAGGCGATGGGTATAGCATACCAGGCGCGCCGCCGCCTTTGCCAGGTCCACCACTTCAGGGCTTTCCAATCGCGCAACAGGCAGTGTTCCATCAGCAGCAGCGCAGGCCTCCACTCGGTCCGCCTCCATCAGCGCGGAGAGGTCCGCCGACGTACTACTCACAAGTCTCGTCAGTGCATCCGATTATAGAAGAGACTGATAGTACGCGGAGTCGAGGCAGCAATCGAGGAGCGAGCCAAGGGTCGTTCGCAAGTAGTAATGCGATCCCGATCGGCATCCCAGACTACTACCTGCGAGAACGGGATAGCGAAGTGCCTAGTCTGATACCCACGACGCCCGGATCTGAGTACCCGCCTGAAGACTCGCCGATCGAAGCCGTCGCACCGCTGCGTCTAACACCGCGCGAGAATAAATTCCCTGAGGACTTACATCCTCCAGCAATGCCGCCACCGCCCGATCGAGAAGGCTCGCCCGTCGATGGACCGACACTGGTACGGCAGGCTAGCATTGGTAAGCGAAGCAAGCCTACGCTCACTACGGTCAAGAGCGGGGATGGGCTAAGGAAGAAGAATGCCACCGCACCGACTGACAGTATATCTGGCTTGCCGAGTCAGCAGCAGCCGAAGACGCCTACCAAGAATGCGGCGGATGTTCCGCTGAGACCGCGGGACTTGGACACAGAGCGTGCGCAGATGGCAGCCGTTGCTGGTGCGGCGGGTGCCGAAGGCGCATACGAGGTGACGAATGAGTCTCCAACAGCACCGTCACGAAATCCGAGTGCGGATAAGCTGGCTGGGTTTCCCGACTCCTCTGAGTCGTCTGAGTCGGAAAGAAGTATCAAGAAGCCGGTGCGGAAGGTGAATTCGAAGGAACTGCTAGGCGCGTCACTACCCGCTCCCAAGCAAGCTCGCACAAGAGAACGATCCCCTCTCGCGCCGCAAGACACGTACGAGCAAGAAGCCCGACGCAAAGAGCTACTCGGCAATCTTGAGAAAGGCGGTGCAATCCCAGCATCACCGCAACATTCGCTCAAAATACCCACCTCCGGCTTGTCAGAAGCTCGAGCCGGCAAGCCTCGTCCACCACGCCTAAACGTCGACTCTGTGCGAGAAGCAGAGATCCGCGGCTCGCTGACTAGTCTGCCAGACTTGATCAAGCGCGCGACAAAGCTGGCCTCGAACCTCGACCGCGGCAAGACTGCCAGTAGACTTGGCATGACCGGCTGGCTTGATGGCAACAGCAGTAATCCGGAGCTGAACGAGAAGGTTCGCGACTATCGCAAAAGCGGTGGAAGTCTGAGCGACATCTTGAGCTCGTTCCCGCCGCCGGGCCTACACACACCGCCGGCTTCGAGGCAGGAAATGCGACGAAGCCGCTCAATCTGGTCCAGTCATCTCCGCCACTCGACCCTTCCAAGTGACAGCGACGTCGGTGCCCAAGCAGCCGACGACCGCACGCACCGACGCCGATGCTGCGGATTGCCACTCTGGCTATTCCTCCTGCTGCTCCTAATCCTTTTCCTCCTTATCGCCGCAGCAGTGGTAGTCCCCGTAATGCTTGTCTGGTACCCCAAGCATCACGCTGCTTCCTCTTCCGCCGCTAGCTGCTCAGCAAAGCTGACCTGTCAGAACGGCGGCCAAGCCGTCTCAACGAACAACTCCTGCCGTTGTCTCTGCGTCAACGGCTTTACAGGCAGTAGTTGCTCCACGCAGTCCGACGCAGGCTGTACCACGATCTCCGTCGGCAGCATGTCCGACGCTACAGTCGGCGATGCTGTGCCGAGGATCCTCACAGCGGCGCAAAGCAACTACGGTATACCGCTCGACAGCCAAGCCCTCCTTGGCTTGTTCTCAAGCCTCGACTTGAGCTGCTCAAGCCAGAACGCGCTCCTGATCCTCAACGGCTCGCCGAACAAACGCTCCCTCCCGCCGACCTCCGTCTCGGAAATCCTCCGGCAACGCGCACCACAAGCTACGACCGACGAGCCCACCACGGTGACCTCGAATGGCATAGTGTTCGCCGTCGACCCCGGCACTTCTGCCGCGCCCTCTGCTTCGGCTTCAGCGTTGCCACCAACGCCTGCGCCTGCGTCCGGCGATGGAACGACGTATACGACGACGAATGCGACGACCTTGAATTTTGCAAGGACTGCGATTCTGTATATCCTGCAATCTTCATCGCAGCTTGCAGCTGCTACGACAGCACAGCAGGAGTTCCAGTCGTTCTTCACCAGCGGCACCGGAAGCGACGGGCAGACCATCAGCGCCTCGAACGTCACGCTGGGGAATGGCTTCAGTGCAGATTGCGAGGGGTTTCGCGTTGTGGCGGCAAACGGGACGAGCGTTGGAGGATGAAAGGAGAACTTTTCTTGTGTGTATTGACGTTCCCAGCGAGCGAGCGAAGAAGCAAATCCTTGCATTTGAGGGTGTTGGGATGGGGAAAATTCAATGTAATGACCCATGATAGGGGGTGTTCTTTTTCTTTGATTATATTCGCTATCTGGGGGTTGGGGTGGATGAGATTGTTGCACATACTCTCTGGAGATGTAGTGGATGAGGTCTGGCTACGATACTCCCGTCCATAAGTACAATTGTATCGCCTCCCATCTACGAACTGTCGCTTTGCGCCTTGATCTCCGCGCTCATTCCTCTGCAAGGCTTCTGGCCGCCGTATCGAACCCCGCGTCCTGCCTGCGCCTTCTCTGCGATGATTGTAATCGGTTCTGCGTCTGCGCAACTTCGACGGCCTCGTAGACCAGGCTTGTGTCACGCCTTTGAGGCTGGAAGCAGGCTCCTGGTTTGACGGATTCCGAGCGCGTGCTCCGTGACTTATCGCTCGCTCAGTCGGCCATACAGCGCGGTTCGTCTGTCAAGTCTTCACGACGACGTTGTCGTTTCGCAGACGAAATAGAGAGGTTCGTACCTCGAGCAAACCACAATGCGTAGTCGACTTTAGGCCGTTCCAAGCCAATACCGATTGCAATGCGGCTTGTCCGTCGCTGCTGCTGCGTAGCTCTTGTACCGAGCTTTGTCTTGTCTCGGTATGACTCTTCAGTAATCCGTGAACAACCTTGTCTGCAACCCCGGCCTCTCTCCTGCCCCTCCCATCCCCTCCCCTGCACTCTCCCTCACAATCTCCGTCACGCTCCCCCGTCTCAACTCCTCGACCCTCACCTCCCCATTCCCTCCCGCTTTCCCTTCCAAATGATGTGCCGCCTGCTCCGCCTCCTTCGCAATCCATACGCCGCCACTCGTGCCCAGCCTCTCAGCTCCAGCCGCCATCATCTTCACAGCGTCTTCTAGTGTTCGGATGCCGCCGGAGGCTTTGACGCGCATATGTTTCACTTCGCCCGACTCGGAGGTTTGGGGGAGGGAAGCGCAGCAGAGGGATAGGAGGCGGACGTGAGGGAGGGTTGCGCCGGTTGAGGTGACGCCGGAGGGTAGATCTGCTGCGGTCAGGAAGCCGGTGCTAGTCTTCACGAAGTCGAAGCCGGCTTCGCTTGCCAACACTCTCCCAGCGACGATCTCCTCGTTGCTCAAAAGAGCAGTCTCGAGGATAAGTTTGCAAGCCACTTTCTTCCCCGCCACGGCGCGGAGGGCGCTGAGCTCGCTGTATATTGCCTCCCATTTCCCGTCTTTGAGCATGGGCACGTTGATCACGACGTCTAGTTCTGTCGCACCTTCTGCCACAGCGCTCTTGGCTTCCGTCAGCTTCTCCCTAACATCTTGCGTCCCTTCATGGAAACCTATCACGCATGCGATTCCGACTCCCGAGCCCGAGACATTCGCCCTACATCTCGACACGAACGGCAGCCGCACGCATACAGTAGCGAAATTATGCACTCTCGCCTCAGCGCAGAGGCTGTCGACTTGAGCTGCTGTCGCGTCGAGTTTGAGGAGTGTATGGTCTACTGCGCCAGCGATCGCGAAGAGGTCTGTAGTCTTCGTTGGTGGGGCATCATTGTTGAGTTGAGTGAGGATCGTGGATTGGGAGTGAGAGATGATGTCGCTCCACTCGGCGTCTGTGTAGCGCGCTGTTGTCATTGACTTTGTTGTGCGACGCACGTAGGGAGGAAGGAGGGGGATCTTGTCGCGGGTTATGGTGCGGGATATGATGGTGTAGGGTTGGTGGTATCGCTGATGGGAAGACATCTTTCTTGCTGTGGGGGTTCCTTGGCCGAGGCTTGATGCTGAAAGGTATCGACGAAAGGAAATGGGAGAGCGCTGCGATACTTACCTGTTCGCCTGCCCTCCATAACGGCGGCGATGCTATGTCACCGGGTGGGCGGTGAATCGCGTATGCACGGTACTTGCGACCGTTGTCGAAGTATGATCGTCGTCCATGGTAGCGTGTGGTAGAGTGTGGTAGAGTGAGACATCGTGAAGCTTCCCCACGAATGGCAGGAGTGCGGAGTTACGCCCGGCACTGCGACCAGTGTTTGATATAGTGTAGATCTATGGTGTCTATGACGATCAACGGCAGATGACCTGTTCTGGGGTCGGCTGTTGGTGATGGGAGTGCAAGATGTAGAGACACACGGAAGAGGCAGTGCGATCACGACTGCCGACCTGATATACTCACTACCGGACGCCTCATTTGCCTATCTAAAGTAGTCCGACGCCACTAGGCTTGAGCCCTATATTCCGCCTGCTAAGATCTAGATCTCTCTCCATCCCCCTAGCCAACCTAATCGCAGTACTGCCCGCTTTCGTCGCTACTTCTGGGATGCGTCTTCATGCGGTGCAGCTGATCTCGACGCACTGACCGTCCTGTTGATTCAAGTGCGTAGCCCGGTTCGCGTACAACCCCTTTTTGGTGTGGCATGCACGCATGCTATGCGAGCCAGTCCGCTTGACTCCCTTGTGACGGCTCGACGTCCGATCGACGTGTGCTGTTCCGAGACTTTAAAGAGCCGTACGCTACTATTGATCTGAGCGGGAGTGTCATATCGGGCTTCTCAAGTCGTTGTTGTAGAGCGTCTGCATGACGATGTGACTACTGAGCGTCCTCTCGAAAATGATCAGCCCGACCATCTGCTGTTGCGGTGTAGTCGATCAATGCTTAGCAATGAACTCTCAGAGGCTCTACTTTGCTGACTGGTGCACGTCCGTGTGGTCGACTTGTCGTTGCCCTCATGCAGATAGGTTCAATTCCTGGCGTTTTTCATTCTCGCGGTGATTTGACGTATTCGTGGTAGCATGATCATATCAATATCCTCTCCGGCTCCCCCTTCTTCCTCCTCGGCTCGACCTCGTCCATCAATCCCCTTCCACCCTCCTCTTCCTCCTCGTCAACCTCAAATCCACTCTCTCCTCGCCTCTCCCCAGCACTGTTCGTTGCCCAAATCCCCGCAACCCTCAGCTCAAAAGGCCCGGGTACGCGATCGATCAGCCCGACGCCCACACTCCTGACCTTCTGCCGTAGCATCTCCTTTTGAGGTTCCACTACTAATCCATAGTTCGTCCGCACGAAGGCGCTGAAAGGTATCGTGACTGTTTCCCATTGGCCTGGAGTGAATGAGGGAAGTAGATGCTGGTGCAAGTCCGTGGGCACTATAGACTCCGTCTGCATATTGATGAAATACTTCCTCCCGTCTGAGTTGACGCGCAGTGAGAGGAAAGAATACGGATCAATATCCCAAAGCAGCTTCCCGAACAAACTCACACCCCGATCTCTCGTTCTGAACGCCGCATACCCACTTCGCTGTATCGTCGGCTTATTCGGCGGCAGCTCATTCGATATGCTCCCCTTGAACAGCGCGTGTGCCGGCTGTTTCTCAGCCTTCTCCCCGAGAGTGATGTCCTGGACGCCACTGCCGACGTGTGCATCGTTCCAGATTAGGCTCGCTTTGCTGAAGCCACCCATGTCGTTGTCGCTCATCACTTTGCAGCGCTCTATACTATCTGCGTGGTCGAAGGTCATCATGGGGAAGGGTTTGTTGGGGCGGTGCAGGCCTTCCATTCGCACCGCGATGGTGGCTTGTCGTTTGAACTCATCGATGCTGCGGCGCCAGAAGCCTGGGTTGGCGAGGCGGATGGGGGAGGCGTGCATGATTGCTAGGCGATGGAGTTGTCCAGTAGTCTGGACGGGTCCTAAGTAGAGGTGGAAGGATCATGTACCAGACATGGTGGAGGGGTATGGCATTGATGGTGACGTCTTGGGGCAGACTCCCGAGCTCCGATGGGCCTCGAATTATGTGTCGCGATGAGGTGGAAGCAATCATACCTTACACACAGCCCCTCTTCCTTCAAGACTTAATCAAGAGATCGATCTGAACAGCTTGATATCACAGTGGTACAAAGTCCCCGCCTGGACGCCCTCGTGCCGCTACATCTCCGCCGGCGCATCGAGTCCCCCCTACCTCGAACACACCCCGACCAGCTTTTGGATGACCGGGCCTGCTACGTCTTCCTCCTCGGCCTCTATCACACAGTCCAGCATACTCCCACCTCGACCCATAACAACCTCCCGCGAGCTCGGCGGCACCGACCCCTCAGCCCAAGATGCTACCCCGATAACCCCCAAAGAGCGGAAAGCATGGCCTCACTTCATAGCTGGCGGGCTAGGAGGCATGACTTCAGCGACCCTCACCTCCCCGCTAGACGTCCTTAAAACGCGCCTCCATTCTACGTTCTACCAAGCTGAGCTCGCCGCACGGCGGACAGCAAAGGGCATACCTCCACCACACACGCTCTCCCTGCCTCGAGCAGCCCTCCTGCACATCACCGAGACCGGCGCGATCCTAGCGCAGATACCAAAAGTCGAGGGCTGGCGAGCGCTGTTCAAGGGCTTAGGCCCGAACTTGATAGGCGTAGTACCCGCACGAGCGATAAATTTCTGGGCCTACGGCAACGGCAAACGAGTCTACGCCTCCCTGCTCTTCGACGGCAAAGAGAACGCAGCAGTCCATCTCCTCTCCGCAGCAACAGCGGGAATAATCACAGGCACGGCCACGAACCCCATCTGGCTCGTGAAAACGCGCCTGCAGCTAGATCGCCAGAACGCCGGCGCCGGTGGGCAGGGGAGACAGTACCGTAATGCCCTAGACTGCGTGAGGCAAACAGTCAGAACTGAAGGCATACGCGGGCTATATCGAGGACTGTCGGCGAGTTATCTCGGCGTGAGTGAAAGCACCCTCCAATGGGTCCTCTACGAACGCGCCAAAACCTCTCTCGCACGGCGTGAAGCCGACCTGCAGGCCTCCGGTCGGGTGCCGACGATCTGGGACCGCACGGTGCAAGTCACCGGGCAGATTACCGCGGCCGGAGGAGCGAAGTTCGTCGCCGCTTTGATCACGTACCCACATGAGGTTGTGCGGACGCGGCTACGGCAGGCGCCGGTGGATGGTATGGGCAGGGTGAAGTATACAGGACTATGGAGTTGTTTTAGGATGGTCTGGAAGGAAGAGGGGTTCGCGGCGTTGTATGGGGGTTTGGTGCCGCATATGCTGAGGGTCGTGCCGAGTGCGGCGATTATGTTTGGGGTTTATGAGGGTGTGCTCAAGGGGCTGGGGGAGAAGAGTGGGGTGTAAGAATGAGGCGTGTATTAGTATGGGCTGAGGGGATGGGCTGGCTGTACACAAGCTATACAGTGTAAGGTATGTCTACGCTCCGGCGGTATCCGACCATTTGCTGTCTGTCAGCTTCTCGTATGCTTCGCGGTATTTCTTCCCGGTCTCTGCGACGACTTCTTCCGGCATGCTCACGCCTTCTTTGCCCTTCAGCCCGGAGCTCGTCAACCAGTCGCGGAGGTATTGCTGGATTGCCAGTCAGTCTTCTACGGCTTAAAGACCTGCAGACAAGCACACTCACCTTATCATACGACACCTGCGACCTCCCAACCTCATACTGCTCCGCCGGCCAAAACCTCGAGCTATCAGGCGTAAGCACCTCGTCCACCAGCACGACCTCCCCAGTCTTAACGTCGCCGCCAAACTCGAACTTCGTATCAGCGATGATAATGCCGCGTTCAGCAGCATAAGCGTGTGCCTATACCACAAAATCAGTCAAAACACCCACAGCCACGAGCCAGGGACCAAACTCCATTACCCTTTCGTAGATAGCCAGACTCGCCTCCTCCACCCATCTCGCCACAGCTTCCCCGATCAACGCCCTCGCAGCCTCTGGACTGATGTTCTCGTCCTTGCCTCCGACCTCGGCTTTCGTACTCGGCGTCCAGATCGGGCGAGCCAGCTTCTCGCTCTCCCGTAGCCCTTTCGGCATTGGAATCCCGTGGACGGTGCCGGATTTGCTGTACTCGGCCCAGGCGGAGCCGGTGATGTAGCCGCGGACGATGGATTCTAGGGGGAGGATGCGCAGACGGTCGACGAGCATGGAGCGGTCTTGGAGTTGCTGGAAGGGCAGCGAAGTGGGAAGGTCTGGAGGAAGGGTGGTGCTGAGGAAATGAGTGCGGAGGTCTGGAAGCCACGATGCTATGAGTTTGAACCAGTGTGCGGAGAGTTGCGTGAGGAGCGCGCCTTTTTGGGGTATTCCCTGCGAAATTGTTTTTAGTATCATTACGTAGATCGTGAGTTCAGATATACACACATTCTCGAGGATCACATCGTAGGCTGAGATTCGGTCTGTGGCGACAAAGAGGAGGGTTTCAGAGTCGATTTCGAAGATCTCACGCACTTTGCCGGATGCTATCTTTTTGAAGCCGTCGGAGCCTAGATCGATCCGAGTGATGGCTGTGGAGGATGCCATTCTTGAATCGTTGTCGAGTGAAGGTTTCTGGGCGCGAGTGAAGAATTAAGCTGTCGATGATCTCAGCGCATGTCGATGGGTTGCATTGCAAAAGTGCAACTCGAGTTCCAGGTATTAACGCGCTGATCTGCCGGGAGGAAGTGAAGTTCCGTCAATTTGCTGCTCGAGTCGAAAGTGAAGTCGAGAAAACATCACCAACTCCGATGAACTCCGATAGTTCGACATCCTGTCTCCTGCATCGTTCTTCGACGACACAACGCCATCGATGTCACGGGCTCACGACACAGTAGACAGAGTCATGATGCTACACGTGCTGATCATCATCGACATGGTTACCAAGCACACCTAGATCTGCACGAGACTACAAACGGAGCGCCAAAGTCAGCCTACGCCGTCACACGTGGACTAAAGTAAAAGTCGAACGTATTGAGCTACGGCTAGCTCGAGGAGCTGCATCCTCTCCCCGTCATTCTCAGTTCCCAGTATCCAAGTCACGTGTAGGGAAGGCACTCATGGCAAGGGCAGTACATACCTTCTTCGCCGGTCGTTTCCATTTCATCAGGATGAAATTCAGCTATGGATGGACACACTCACTCACCGGGATGCTCACAGATGCTGCAACGACTGCATGGACGACAGCACATACACATCCATCGTTCCAAGTTAGAAATGGGGTCCCAACACGAGATTACACACGTCGCTTGCTCAAGAACATAGTCGTTGCTCCTACCTCGACCACTGTCAACGCCTTCCAAGATCCTGCTCGCTCTTACTTGACTATGGGCACGCAGCTTCCCTCAACGTGAGCAGCCTGTCAATACAACATGGCTTCTTCTCATCGACTCCTCTCTTCCTCTTCTTCTCTCGTCACATCGTCTGCATTGTAGCAGTTTTCTCGTCAGCATTCTCATTCCCGACAGCTTACGCCGTCTCCGCGTCTTCCACCTGGTAGACACATTTTCGACTCCGCGGACCCCACGACACTTTCTGTCGGCATCCCTCGATCACCAGGAATCAATCGGTTGAGCAAAACACCGGCAACATGAACTCCTCTCCGGTCAAGGAGGTCGTCGTCGAAAAGTCCGCGCCCGCGCCCGCGCCCGCGGCCAACAATGTCGTCGTTGAGAAGGCCGCAGCACCAGCTGCCGACAAAGTCGTCGTCGAGAAAGCCGCTCCGAACGCCGTTGTAGTCGAAAAGCCTGCCGCTGTGGTGGCACCCGCTCCAGCGGTTGTGGTTGCACCGCCAATGACCATGAACACCAACCCTCCCGTTGTTGACAAGTTCGTCGCCCTACCCGGCACCAGTCAGCCTGCCGTCGTGGCCGTCGCTCCGACTACTGGCGCAGTCGTGGCTCCAGCTGCCACCACTGTCGTCGTTGAGGAGAAGCGCCCGGTCATGACTTCGCACCCGAAGCGTAAGCGCTCCTGGTTCAAGGAACATTTCATTGCCGTGGGTACTTTGCCGAGATTCGCTTGATCATGAGGACGAGACTGACACTTCTCTCAGTACTTGGGCGAGCTCATCGGCACCTTCATGTTCCTCACTCTGGCTTTCGCCGGCACTCAGATCGCCTTGGACCAGAACAACGCAGTCGGCAGCGCGCCTGCGTCACTCGGCGTCCTTGCATACATCGCCCTTGTCTTCGGCTTCAGTCTGACCGTCACCGCCTGGATCTTCTACCGCGTCACTGGAGGCATGTTCAACCCCGCTGTTACGCTTGGCCTCATGCTCATCGGCGCTCTGTCCTGGTCTCGCGCTTTCGTCGTCTTCTGGGCTCAGATGATTGGCGCACTTCTTGCTGGCGGCTTCGTCGACTTGTTGCTTCCTGGCGTAAGTAGCCCGCTCGCGATGCCGATTGACTTCCACTGACCCATGCGCAGCCTCTGACCGTTGTCACTCACTTCGACAACGACTCCTTCGGAGCTCTTCGTGCGGTCTTTCTCGAGGCATTCCTCACCTTCATGCTTATCATGACCATCTTCTTCCTCGCAGTAGAGAAGCACCGCGGCACATTCCTCGCACCACTTGCGATCGGCCTGACACTCTTCGTCGCTGAGCTGGTCGGCGTTCGGTACACAGGAGGTCAGTATCGCGTGGCGGATGCAGCTTTGATATATCGCTGACACAGATCAGGCTCTCTCAATCCAGCCAGATCCTTCGGTGCGCAGGTCTGGGCAATGCGCGGAGCCTGCAATGAGTGTGGCGATGACGCTGGCAAATGGGATGGACACTGGGTTTACTGGGTTGGCCCTCTCATCGGCGCCCTAGCAGCTGTTCTCTTCTACAGGTGTGTCGCCTCCCAGCCGCCCATTCTACAATCCAGACACTGACCTCTGTCCAGAATTCTGAAGGCTCTCGAGTACGAGATCTACGGCGACGTTGGCCAAGACGCTGACCGCCCTCAACCCGCCGACGACGATGATGACGACGTCGTCATCGACCCTGCACCCGGCAATACTGCAACAACAACCACCACCAGCAATGGACCTGCGGCACAGCCTCTCCCGCGAGGCATGGTGTGAAGTACCATGTTGGAAACGACACTTGAACATACCTGAGCGTGCGAGTAGGACCTGAGTGGTAATAATTCGGGGTGGAGAGCTTTGGGTTGTCAGTCATCGATACTTCATGTACCGCTTTCCTTTCACGACCTCTCTCACCTACGCACGACTCTTGGACGTAGGTAGGTCTCGGGCATCCTGTGTATCGATGCCGTTTCACCTACTGCGTTGCTCTCTCCTGCTGTCCTCCCACTCTCGATCGAGTCACGCTCACCGAGCCGCTACATCGTGTCGGCTCATCTCGCACCGTGACACGACCATCGACCATCACGATCCTTGGTCGTAGCTCAAGTGTCGCCAAGCATCATGAAGCCCTTCGAAGACCATAATATAAAGTCCATCCCATCCATGAAGCTTTCGCTTGTGTGACGCGTGGGCGCGACTTTGACGCAATCTCGCTGCCAAGATTTAGCTGTCAAGGATGCGGATGCCAGGGTAAGCCACGCGATATCGTCTGATGACCCGGTGCCATCCTAGACACCCGATGGCGCTCGAGCTCCTTCAATTCAGGACCATGTCCTGGGACGCGCAGGTCCTTCTTCCCCGAGTACTCAAGCATGAGCAGCCATAACCCGGAACACGCGTGAGCTGGCTTTCAACTTCGAATCAAGCTCCGGACAGTAGTGCAGTATGAGCGGCATCGATCCCGGCGTCGAAGATGGCATCAAGCGCGCCGCCGACGATGTGGAAAGCGACGAGCAGGAAGGGGAGATCGCGAAGGAGGCTGAGGAAGAATATCTCGAACCCTCACGATGGTGGTTCGCGAGTACACTTTTCCCACTATTGGCTGGCACTCTGGGCCCGATAGCGAGCGGTTTCAACATTTGCGCCTTGGTCTACAATTGGAGGGTGTATGTTCCACCAGGCGCGAGCGAGATCCATGGAGAGATTATCAAGGACCCGGGGTGGCTGGTAGGTTATGGCGGAGGACTTGAGGAGTAGAATGAAGGACGCTGATAGTGCGCAGATAGCTGTCAATGGTATATCTCTGGTCTCTGCGCTCATAGCCAATATGTCTCTCCTTCTCAACATGGCGCGTCGCGTCCGGTTCTCTATCGCGCAGCCTATCACGATTGCGGGCTTTCTGTTTGCCGGCGTACTGCTAGTTTGCGATATGGCCGCTCTTGTTTCCTCGCCCACATACCGCATTATCCAACCCAAGGCTCAGCCGACCGAGAACCATGCCCTGTCAAGCGCCTTCTACTATGCTATCTTCGCCGCTGCGATCTACATCATGACCGGCACTTTGATGGGTGTTACGGTGTACGGCGCGAACCATGGGTACTACAAGAAGGACTTTCAGCTCACGTCTTCCCAGAGGACGCTGATGTTGCAGACTATGAGCTTTGTCACGTACTTGCTACTGGGCGCACTCGTGTTCAGTAAGGTGGAGGGCTGGGAATACCTGGATGCTGTCTTCTGGGCGGACGTAACGCTCTTGACGGTTGGGCTGGGTGACTTCTCGCCTTCGACCGACCTTGGCCGAGGTCTGCTGTTTCCCTTTGCTATTGGCGGAATCCTCATCGTCGGTCTGGTCATCGGCTCTATTCGCACCCTTGTCCTTGAACGAGGCAAGGAGAAGCTGACAGCACGCATGACGGAGAAGCAGCGCGAGAGCGCGGTCGATCACGTCGATGAAAAGAAACAGACTATCAAGATCGGGCTGTTCGCGGAGGAGAGCTTTTCCACGCACCCGCAGACGCCGCTCGCTCAGAGACGCAAGCAGGAGTTTCAAGTCATGCGCCGTGTACAGGACATGGCCGAGAATCGACGTCGATACCTGGCGCTGTCCACTAGTGCTACCGTGGCTCTCCTGCTGTGGATGGGCGGTGCTGCTGTCTTCACAGCGACTGAGCATAGGCAGTCTTGGACGTACTTCAATGCTTTGTACTTCAGCTACACTAGCTTGTTGACTATTGGGTATGGTGATTTTGTGCTGCTTAGCAACTCTGGAAAGCCCTTCTTCGTACTCTGGTCGCTTCTTGCAGTCCCAAGTTTGACCATACTCATCAGCAACATGGGCGATACGATCGTGAAGTGGGTTACTGAGCTTACCGATTGGCTCGGCGCTGTCACTGTGTTGCCAGGAGACGAGGGAGTCCGCCATACTTTGCGAACGCTGCTGCGCAACTTTACGCAGCAATCCTTCAGCGGCCCGGGCATCTTCGGCGTTTCACCAAAGCACACAGGGGCTTCGACAGAGCCCAAGACCTCTCCGGCAGAGATTGACGACAGACTTCGCAGTCGTCTTGCGGAGCGTTTGCGCGCTCATCTCGAAGAGGAAGAGCTTGACGACATGGAAGAAGCGCAGCACAGGGGCGATGAGCTACAGCGAGACATTCACTTCTACAACTACGTACTGAGTCGAGAGTGTCGCAATGTGCAGAAAGATCTGAGCAAGAGCCCGCCAAAGCGCTACTCTTGGGGCGACTGGGAGTACTATATTCGCCTCATGGGTAACGGGCGCGATGACGACAACATCAAGTCCTTCCCCGGCCAGCACATACCCAACGCACTCGTGCCAGATGCAATGCGCATTGATCGAAGAATATCGACGCAAGATACGGCCGTGTCGCCAGACCCTTTGACCCAACGCGTGAGTGAGACGAACTCGTCTGAGGACTCAAGCTGGGGTCAGGACTGGTCGTGGCTGAGTCCATCATCACCACTGATGGGCACGCAGACTGAGAGTCAGTGGATCTTGGAGAAGTTGAGTGCCGCGCTAGAGAGGGAGCTGAATCGACAGAGGAGAGGGGCGAGGAAGAGGCCGCCGATTAGCTTCGCGGAGTTGAAGAGGCATGTGCGGGGTGAAGCGTTGGGTGAGGAGAGCGCTCGGAGTGAAGATGAGTTGCGGAAGGAGGAGAGGGGGATGAGGGAGGCTGTCACTGAGGAGAAGTGGGGGAAGGGTCGATGACAACCTACGTAATATAGTGTACATGGTGTTGCGACACATGTTGCCGTTTCAAATAGTAAAGTGCCTGAATTTATATGAGCCTCAGGCTGCTCCACGGCTGCTGCCGTCCACTTCCGCCTGCACGCGACTTGACGCGCTGGTGTTTCCCATCTGAACCTCTACCAACTACTTTCTTTGCGACTTTTCTCATCGCAACATTCACACCACCTCATCATCTAGCGGAGAGTCATCACGCTGCAGCTCGACACATCAATCACAGCATAAGGCGCATCTCATACGTCCACCCCCGGCCGCCGTCATGGCGGACGAAGTCAGCATCGACAAGGCGCAATTCCACAACCGCCTCGCCTCGATCATCACACAATGGAAGGCAGACAAGCGATCAGGCAATAATGTCTTTGGCGATGTCGGCAGCATCGCGGTCGTCATGGGCAAGACCGATGAGGCTGCGGGATTCCACAAGGCAAACGCATTGCAGTTCTGGCTGCTAGGCTACGAATTCCCCACGACGCTCTTACTCATCACCGTGGAGTCCATCTACATCTTAACCACCAAGAAGAAAGCCATCTACCTCGAGCCGCTCAAGGATGGCAAGACGCCTGTGGAGGTCATCGTGAGGGGTAAGGATGCCGCGGAGAACACGGCGCAGTTCGAGCGCTGCCTGGAGGTTATCAAGAACGCGGGGAAGAAGGTTGGAGTCATCAAGAGGGAGGATTCTACCGGTCCGTTCGTCACGGAGTGGAAGTCAGCTTTCTCCGAGATCAGCAAGGATGTTGAGGAGGTCGAGATCAGCCCTGCACTGTCTGCTGTGATGAGCGTGAAGGACCAGGGCGAGCTGAGCGCTGTGCGCAATGCATCACGCGCGACTGCGGCTGTCATGGCCGACTACTTTGTGGAGACGATGTCAGACATCCTCGATAAAGACAAGAAGATCACGCACAAGGCGCTCTCGAACAAGATCGCCGACAAGATCGAGGATGACAAGTTCTTCAAGTCGATGAAGGGCGGCGACTTTGACCCGGTCAATCTGGACTGGAGTGTCAGCCCGATCGTGATGAGCGGCGGCAACTTCGACCTCAAGCTGCGCAGCGAGCCTGACGACAGTAACCTACACGCGGGCGTTATTATCGCCGCGCTCGGGTTGCGCTACCAGACCTACGCTTCGATGATCGCTAGAACATACCTCGTGGATCCGAACAAATCCCAGGAGAGCACCTACAAGCTCCTCTTGAGTGTGCATGAAGCTGTGCTGAAGGAGTTGAAAGATGGTGCACCAGCGAAGAACGCTTACAACAAGGCGATTGCTACCATCAAGGCTAAGAAGCCGGAACTGGTCGACAACTTCGTTAAACACGTCGGTGCAGGCATTGGGATCGAAGGTGTGGACTCGACAATGGTGCTGAATGGGAAGAATGGGCGCATTCTGAAGGATGGCATGACACTGGTAGTCACTACAGGTTTCTCCGATGTCGAGAACCCGAACCCTCAAGACAAGAAGAAGGATGCCAAGTACTCACTGATGCTGAGCGACACAATCCGAATAAACGCATCTGAGGTCGGTTCTGGCGAGCCTTTCGTGTTCACGAAGAAAGCAGGCTCTGATATGGACAGCGCTGCGTTCTTCTTCAACGATGACGAGGAGGAAGAGAAGAAGCCTGCGAAGGCCAAGAAGGACCCTCGCGTGGGTGCGGTAGCTTCTTCCAACATCACGAAAACGAGGCTACGCGGCCAAGGTGGCCAGAGCGCGAACGAGGAGAAGGAGGCTGCAAGGCGAGAGCATCAGCGTGAGCTACATCAGAAGAAGCACAACGATGGACTTGCGAATTACGCAGAAGGACACGCCTCATTGAATGGGACTGAAGAGAAGAAGTTCAAGCGTTTCGAGTCGTACAAGTACGACACTCAGATCCCTACCAAGGTCAAGGACTTGATCATCGTCGCCGACCCTCGCAACAACTCCGTCATCATGCCCATCATGGGGCGACCTGTGCCATTCCACATCAACACCATCAAGAACGCCAGTACCACTAGTGAGGGCGCTTGGATTTTCTTGCGGATCAACTTTTTGTCGCCTGGCCAGGGTGTGGGCCGCAAAGATGACCAGCCATTCGAGGACCCGAGTGCACAATTTGTGCGCTCGCTCACATACCGGTCCAAGGATAGGGATCACATGGCGGACATTGAGTCACAGATCACCGAGATGAAGAAAGCTGCTGTGCGCCGTGACCAGGAGAAGAAAGACATGGAGGACGTTGTCGAGCAGGACAAGCTTGTCGAGATCAGAAATCGTCGCCCACACCGCCTCGACAACATTTACATGCGCCCGACCATGGAGTCGAAACGCGTGGGCGGTGCAGTCGAAGTCCACCAGAACGGTCTTCGCTACCACCACATGGCTGGGCAGAAGATCGACATCCTCTTCAGCAACGTCAAGCACCTGTTTTTCCAGCCTTGCGTGGGTGAGTTGATCGTCATCATTCACGTGCATCTGGTCAACCCAATCATCATCGGCAAGCGCAAGACGAAGGACATTCAGTTCTTACGTGAAGCCACGACCGAGCAATTCGACGAGACCGGCAACCGCAAGCGTAAGCACCGCTACGGTGATGAGGAGGAGTTCGAAGCAGAGCAAGAGGAGAAGCGCAGGCGATCGGCTCTCGACAAGGAGTTTCGCATGTTCGCTGAGAAGATAGCAGATGCTGGCAAGTCGGAGGGCATGTCAGTGGACATGCCGTTCCGCGATCTCGGATTCAATGGTGTGCCTGCACGCTCGAGCGTCACCATCCAGCCTACCACCGACTGCCTCGTTCAGCTCACGGAGCCACCGTTCCTCGTCATCACACTGACGGACATCGAAGTGGTGCATCTCGAGCGTGTTCAGTTCGGCTTGAAGAACTTCGACATGGTTGTCATCTTCAAGGACTTCACACGCCCACCAGCGCACATCAACACCATCCCTGTCGAGAGTTTAGACGGCGTGAAAGACTGGCTCGACAGTGTCGACATCCCCTTCTCAGAAGGTCCACTCAACCTCAACTGGGGCACGATCATGAAGACAGTCACAACAGACCCTCATGCCTTCTTCGCCGAAGGCGGCTGGAGCTTCCTCGACACCGAGAGTGATGCCGAGTCTGATGCGGAGGAAGAGGAGAGTGCTTTCGAGATGAGCGAAGAGGACTTCGCTAGTGAAGCCAGCTCAGAGGAGGAGAGCGACTTCGATGATGATGCTTCGGCTGACGCGAGTGGGGGTTCAGACGAGAGTGACGATGAGGGTGAGGACTGGGATGAGATGGAGAAGAAGGCTGCGAGGAAGGATCGGGATGGTGGTGGGTCTGAAGATGAGGGAAGGAGTCGGAAGAGCAAGGGGAAGGCTCCGCCGCCGAAGGTGAAGAGCAGGCGGTAGAGGGACTGCTTGCTTCAGTATGGAGTTACGGTGGGAAAGCGTGAGTGAGAATTCTTGTGGTTCTAAGTATCTTACTTGGCTGTTCAACAGGCTTGAATCGGGACATAGCTGGTACGCTGTACAAGACTGAGAGCACGGTACCGTTCCGCAGCAGAGCGACGTAAGTGGCAGTCGCGATCTGACTAATTCGTGCAGACTGTGGGGTAAATGATGTTAGCCTTTCTCCCCACGTGTGGCTTCAACCTCTACACAGTATGACCAAAGATTATCATCATTGGAGATTGTTGTCCGATCCATGGAGCAAGCCACATTCGCTGCGAGGGTTAGAGTCACCTCATGTCTCCTCTTCCCCCTAATCTTGAGCAAGTGAGAATGTTGTCGAGCAATGAGAGGTGAGAGGCTGCTGCATCCGTTCGAACATGTCGCGATTTGTTAGCGTGCGCGACATTTCTGCTGTCATCGGCCGCGGCTATGCAATGCGGGCGATTGAAGTTATGTGCCGTACTCCGTCTCAGTAGTACATGATCTCTACTTTCTTCCTTTCATCATCGTCACAGAACAAAGGAATCGGTGATGGCATCTGCTACATTGTCGACACCCACACTGACTGGAAGCTAACACTACTGGCGGGATTACGCCATGTCGAAGGAGTCGTTGGACTATGGCAAGGCGGAGGGGGTCGACACATATGAAGGACCAGTCATCACAAGTAGTGACGAGGGCGTCAAGGCGCCCTCGGTCATAGTCTCGGCCTCACCTCCTGCGCCGGACGGAGGAACACGAGCATGGCTACAAGTCGCGGGTAGCTTTCTGGTCTTCGGTAATCTGTGGGGCCTCACATTTGCATTCGGCAGTTTTAATTCTTATTACGAATTGACGTTGCTCCCTGACCTGTCGCCGTCGACCATCAGCTGGTGAGTGTTCCGCGCTATTAATGCTGTGGTAGAGAATTAACGAGACCAGGATCGGCACAACGTCTACAACCCTTCTGATCTTCGGCGGGATCGTTTCAGGCCCTCTCTTCGACAGAGGCTACTTCCGCAGCATGCTGATTGTGGGCGCGCTGGTTGAGACACTCGGTCTAATGCTGCTCAGTCTCTGCAAAGCATCATATTGGCAGATCTTTCTCACGCAAGGCATCGTCACGGGGCTGGGAAACAGCTTACTCTATATACCCGGTCTAGCTCTAGTTGGCAGAGCTTTCACGAAGAACCGCAGTATGGCCATGGGGATCACCACTTGTGGCGCCCCAATAGGCGGCATCATCTACACAATCACCTTCGAGCATCTGATCAGTCGCATGAGCTTCGGCTGGACAGTCCGCATCATGGCATTCATCATGCTGGCTACGTACTGCATTGCATTTCCGATGATCTTGTGGCGAGTCAAGAATCTCGCAGATCTCGCTCCCGACCGGCCGCGCAAGCTCTTCGACGCCAGTGCATTACGAGACTTGCCATTCTGGAGCTACACCAGCAGTAATTTTCTTATTTTCTGCGGGTATATGGTACCGTTCTACTTCATGGCCTCGTATGGCCAGATCGAGCTGGGCATGAGTCGCAGCAGCGCGAACTATGTGTTGGTCATCTCGCAAGCAGCGTCTGTACTAGGCCGGCTGGTAGCATCCTACGCCGCGTCGAAAATCGGCGTCATGATTCCTTGGATCGTCTGTGGACTCTCAAGCGGTATCTTGTGTCTAGGCTGGATTGGCGTGAAGTCCTCGGGTGCGTTCATTGCCTACGCCGCGCTATACGGGTGCTTCAGTGGCGCACTTATACCGCTACCACCTTCGGTATTTCCAGTAGTGTGTCCGGACATCAAGGTCCTGGGTGCGAGGATGGGCATGTCGCAGGGGATTGGGTCAATGGCTTCGTTGATCGGGCCACCGATCGCTGGGGCGTTGACGAGTATTGGGGCGACAGCGGAGCATAGGAACTATCTGGGACTACAGCTGTTCGGAGGGGCCATTATGGCTGCGGGTGGATGCAATCTAGTCGGGTTATGGATACTCTTGATCAGACAGAGGGGATTGAAGTCGAAGCTGATATAGTTTTGGTCAGCTGTCGAGACTTGAACGAACTCCTCGGCTTGCTTGATGCATGATGACCAGAAGACTTGTGCGACCTCGAAGCTGCAGCTTGCTGACATGCTCAATCGTGTATCGCGTTGTATGGAGGCAAAGAGTCCGCTATGCGCACTGCTTTCACCTCCTTTGGCGGTACTTCCGCTTTGGGTCTGCCGCCTACCGCTCCACTTCGGATAGGTTGAACCCACCACAACGCGATATCTTCCTCAGCGTCACCATACATTTCGAGCGTCAGACGACAGCCACAGCCCGCAGCTTCAGCGTCAGCATGCTTCATCAGCGTCACGATAATGCAGCCTTGCGTTCGTACAGCGTCAGAAGTTCCCGCAACCGCGCAGCGTCACCCACGGCTGACCTATCGAAGAACGACAGTGTTACTATGTGGGAAAGTATAAGTTTTCTGCCATTCCGTATCTGTGGATCGTCTATCGTCTCTTATCCTGCATCTCATCTCCTCTGACATACCAAACCAATCCCTGATAATCGTATGCTTTAATCAGGCAAAGAAGCCACGATGACAAGCAAAACCGCCACATCAACAGTGCACTCTCTGCCTAACGATGGCAGGGAAGCTACAGCTTCGCGCATAGTGACCGCCGACCCATCTCCAAGATCATCGTACGAAGCCTTCACCGAACCTCCGACTGGAGCACAGACGCCAAACCCACTGCTCGGTGGTCATGCGGCACAGAAGTATCCAGAGGAAGGCTACGAGCTAGGTGCTGTGACTAGCCGCAACGCCCCTCCGCCGGCTCACTTGAGTAATGCCCTCGAGATACTGTATCTCACCCGAAGCAGACGCAGCAATGCTGGTGAGATGGCTGAGAATAGCGATGCAGAGGCCTTCTCGCCAGTCCGCGGGAGTCAAGGCATTCCACCTCAGCTACGCAACCTTGTCACCGAGATCATGTTCGTGCTAGTCTGTAGCAGTGGTCAACTACTGTTCAGCTACAATCTTGGCAACGTTACGGTCAACCTGTCGGCTTTCCAAGCAGCTCTCGGAATGCCGAGTGGCGAAGTGCCATGGCTTATGGGCGCCTACTCTACAGCACTAGGTTTGACCGTGATTCTCTCAGGTTCTTTAGCGGATTTGCTTGCACCGCGTCTGGTCATCGTGGCTGCATTCGTATGGCTGACGATCTGGAATATTGTCGGCGCATTCAGCTTGACGCCATCTCGGAGCATCCTCTTCTTCTTCATGCGCGCGATGCAGGGCATGTCAGTGGGGGTGCTTGTAGCCGGCAGTATGAGCCTGCTGGGAAGGGTGTACTCGCCAGGGCAGCGCAAGACTCGTGTCTTCTCTGCTATGGCTGCAATGGCTCCCCTTGGCTTCTTTATCGGGGCACTCCAAGGTGGTGCTCTGACGGCACATCTACCATGGATTTTCGGCACGAACGCGATGGTCAGTGGACTACTCATGGCTGCAGCGTGGATGTCTGTACCCGACATACGACCTGAGGCAGATCTTCCCGGCTCAGATGTGCCCTCGATCCGCGATTTCGACTGGAAGGGCGCGATTTGTGCGACAGCTGGCTGCATCTGCCTACTGTTTGGACTTACACAAGGCTCTGTGGTCCACTGGTCACCCTATACGTACTCCTTGATCATTGTTGGCATCGTCATCATTGCTGCATTCTTCTGGGTTGAAAGCAAAGCACGCCGTCCACTGATTCCGAACTCGCTTTGGAAGACTCCCGGCTTTGCTCCTCTCATGGCAGCGTACTTCTTGAGCTTCGGTAGCTTTGTCGGAGCATGGCAGTTCTTCGCGGTGCAATTCTTCTCGCGCATACAGCAGAAGTCCGCTCTTACGGTGGCTCTTTACCTACTCCCAAACTGTATCGCAGGCATACTCGCGGCGTGGATCGTCAGCAAACTGCTTCATCGAGTGCCGGGACACTATATCTACATGGTCAGCATGTTCTGTTATGCACTTGGGCCCGCATTTTTCCTACCTCAATCTGCGAACACCTCGTACTGGGCGCTGAGTCTGCCCGGGATCACGCTCGCCACGTTCGGTCCGGATATGAGCTTCGCAGCCGCTTCGATATTCATCACTTCGAACGTGCCCAGGAGCTATCAGGGCAGCGCGGGGAGTCTATTGGTCACAATACAGAACCTGTCCTCTGCGATAATGGCCTCAGCTGCAGACAGCATAGCCGCGCAAGTGGATACTTCCCCTTCTGGAGAAATAGGACTGAAGGGGTTGAAAGCAGCCTGGTGGTTTGCACTTGCCGCGGCGTTGGCTGGAGCCGTGATCACCGGTGCTGCTGTGCGTATTCCGAAGGAGGTAGAGAAGGAGCACGTCACCTAAGCAGGCTCGATTCGATATCACTGCACTCCTCCTAAGTATTGAGAACTGGCCACTGCACCTATTCCCTGAGCTGTGGTAGATGGCGCTGCCTGTATGCATGTCCGAGAAGGACCAAGCTCTTGCGGAACACAATCCGAGGAGTTGCGGCTATCACTCTGAGGAACTGCGATTTGGGCCGGCAGGCTACAGTCGAGTAAAACGATCATAGGTCTCTTCTGAGCCCCCAGGGAAGCGGACGTTTCGATACAGAGTACACGCTATAACTGATACTTGCCAACGAAGTTCGTCGCCAGACCCGCAAACCAAATCGAGTTCGTGCCATTATCATAATGCATGCCGATGTTTCCATTCGGCAACACGCTAGTACCACCGACATTCAGCAC
>JAVRRP010000130.1:0-28070 GCA_036872775.1 Oleoguttula sp. CCFEE 5521
CCGTGATGCAGTCCCCTGGTAGTACCAAGTGGGATGCTGCCGATCCAGCCAAGAAGACCGCGATCAACACCCGCACCCCGACGCTGTATCTGCTCGTTTGCCCTGCTCAATGTATCAACCTGCCCGAACTGTACGATGTACTCAAGAAAGAGTCGCCTTTTACTTCAGCCTCCGACTCGTGGGCATTCCCGCTCGAGATCAAGAAGGTCACTGTCCCGCGCCAACCTCCGACGAACCCAGAACAAGCAGTCGCCTGGTCTGCGCAGTATTGGCCAACCTTCTACCGGAAGACCAACCCGTTCGGCGCTCATCCAGCAACAATCGCCAAGGCCGAAAGTGATCTTAAGCATCCGCTCATCGGCAACCTTGGCATCGAGGAGGGTCTTGCCCTTGCTGAGCAGGCTGCGGAAGAGACTACAAGTCAAGGCTATGGAGTGAAGACGGGGTGCGTGATCGTGGAAAGGGTTAATGACAAGACACAGGTCATCGCCGCGGCTGGAGACGCCCGACACAAATCCATGAACCCTGAGGAGACAGCAGACAGCAACGCACAGAGCAGCACAGCATGTAGCAAATCCGGGAATCCCATGTGCCATGCCGTCATGCGCGCCGTCGGCATGGTTGGTCGCAAGCGACTCCGCGTGGCCTCTCACCCGATGGCCAAGACCGCAGATCGAGGAGAGAAGGCCCTTATGAAAGCAGGCCTGAACCTGGACCAACGCGCTCACGACGCCTTCTTCCTGGACCAACCTGTCAATGATTTCGAAGAGCAGTTCTTCTGTCGCGACAACCTCAAGCCAGACGGCTACCTCTGCCTCAAGCTTGAAGTCTTCCTCACACATGAGCCCTGTGTCATGTGCTCCATGGCACTCGTCCATTCCCGCGTAGGACGAGTCTTCTTCCGCGACCGCATGCCTCGCACCGGCGGTCTGACAGCCGAGGTCACTAGTAATGACACCGGCGCTGCTGGACTCGGGTATGGCTTGTGTTGGCGCAAAGAACTGAACTGGCAATTCATGTGCTGGGAGTACGCCCTAGAGGAGCCTCCCAAAGATACAACCACCACTCCATCAACCAACAGTCCAACGCAGCCGGCCGCTGATCGCCCAGCTTTTCCTGCGGTACCTCGCGGCGGTGGCGGAGGCAAAAAGAAGAAGAACAAAGGTGGTTGCTTTGGCCGGGATCGCGCGGCAGAGAAGTCCACGCTCCCCTCCGACCCCTCCTCTTCCACCGATGAGGGCCATGCTTCTGGCAAGACGAGTTGTGCTAATCCCTATGTGAGCAGCTTTGCGAGTGTCCATGTGTAGAACGTATGGGCGCAGATGGTGAGCTACTGGAAGGGCATGGGATATGAGAGCATGGATTGCTTGAATGGCAGGCTTTGTGGGCGCAGATTGCGGAAGCATTGGAGGGCATGGGCACTGCTTTTCGGGGATGGGGTGGGAGGCCGAAGATTGGCGATGGCGTTTTGGGCGGCCGGACTGAGAATTAGCGATGCATCGAGATACCCACACATGGTCTTGCTGGAATTGCAAGGGCCGCATAGATTACAGCGGACCGGGCGAGGTCGCAATAAAGCGCAAGCTGTACATATGCATGTACGCATACTCATCACTTCTTCACGCTTCCCCTCTGAATCGGAGCCTCGCTTTCTGAATCTGAACGTTCGCCATACCACACTATATACACACCTCTCCGCCGTCCCGTCATCTCCCCTCTACCGTCCACTTCATTACCCCCCGGCACAAATGTTCTTATCTAAAACGGATTATCCTCCGCGGGCACCTCATGCACGAAGAAATCCCCAATCACGGGGATCTTCTGCAGGATGTCCTTCTGCACCCTCGGTATGCCGTCGAAGAAGAACAGCGCGAAGATGCCTGCCGAAGCGCCGAAAGCTGTCACCATGGGCGCGATTCGCCGGAAGTAGGAGATATCGTAGTGCCCGGCTTTTATCTTGGCGGACTCGTATCTATTGGGGGATTGAGGTCAGTGGGTGTATGGACCTGGTATGGTCGGAGTTTGGAGCTGGGTTGGGGATGCTGGGGACGTACTGAGGCCCGTATTGCGATTTGAAGTTCTTGTAGGGGACGCGTTGGCGGAATTGCTGCACGCCGTGATGGCCTTCGGAGCCGAGACCGTAGGCCTGTGGGAGAAGGGTGTTAGTAGCTTGCGATGGTGTGGCGCATTGGCGCTGTCGACGCAGGCGCGGGAAAGCTGGAGAGACGTACCCGGCGGATCATCGTTGGGCGCATTGTGAGGGTGTGTCGGGGGGAGTTGACAGTGGGATGATGTGGAGTGAGGAGGTGGGTGAACGAAGCTGCGGTATTGGCGACGGCGAGGTTGAGGTTGATGTCTGGGGCTTGGCGAGTCATTGGGCGCGCTACGGTGTCCATGCATGCACAGTATGAGACAACAATTGACTTTCTACGTACTGAGTGATATAACATTAATCTCCTCTCCACACTCACACCTTGACTCCTTCGCCGCCTGGTTCGAACCAGCCTACGCATGGCCTAGAAAGATGTTCTGGCGCTGGCAGCATTTCGCCCATCGCCAGCTCGGCAGGGATGGAAACCTCGAGCAGCAGCTCCAAAGTCACAGTCTCATACTGTGATCCTTCTGCCCTCTTCCCACTCGTCTCCCGCGATCTCGCCACTCGACTGCCTCTCCGGAACTTGAATTGGCACTCCCACGCTCGCCCTTTGCGGCAGATTAAATCGCTTCATGTAGACTTTGTCCCCGACGAGGCCACGAAGCGCAGTCTTCGCGCCAATGACCCGCGACTAAGGGATAGCAATGGCGCAAATGGGAACGTGGCGGGGGAGGAGGACGGAGGAGTGCCGGTGAAGCAGCGCAGGCATCAAATCCCGGGCCTGAAGACGAGTCCGTATCTGCACGTGTATCTGCTACGATGTGACGATAAGGACACGTATAAAGCTAGCGAGAGAACGAGACTGCGCGAATGGGTGAAGGAGCGCACTTCGCTGCAGGGGAAGAAGGATAGGCATGATGCTGATGAGTGGCTCATATTGCACATCGTGCTGCCAGGTACGGTTGCGGCGAACGAGCCGAGATGGCGCGAAAGCGCGCAGGACCCGGACGAGCTCAAAGAGCGAAAGAAAAGCAATATCAAGCTGCCAGGGAAGAGTACGAGGACTGTGTTCGATAAGCTACGGAGTGACTTCAATGACAAGCAAAGTCCAGATCGCGTTGCGCAGGTGCGGCTGCTGAAGAGCCAGGTGCCACAGGACTTACTGCCTACTCCCGCGATCCCTCAGACGCTGTCTGAATCTGCCCAGGAGCGGGAGAATGCTTGGGCGGATCTGGTGACGAAGTTGAAGACTTTGATCTTGATCCCTTTTGACGCGCGAGTACGGCAGTATGAGGATGATATTGCTGAGCAGGAGGCAAGGCGTTCATTGCCAGGATGGAACTTTTGCACGTTCTTCATTCACAAGGAAGGCCTTGCGAAGGCGTTGGAGAGCGTTGGGCTGGTCGAGGATGCATTGGCTATCTATGATGAGCTCAATTTGGGCTTGGAGACTGCGGTCAGGGATTTGGCCGAAGGGAATGCAGAGGGCGTGTTGACTTCATTCGAACCTGCGACCAGCGACATATTGGACCGTATTGTCGGACGCCCGACCACAGCGAACGGAACATCGGGTAAGGGGGTGCAGGAACATACAGCGGACCTTTTCTCCAAAGACTACCGATTGGCGATTGTGCGAAGTCAGATCTCGCTCTTCGACTTCACGTCTTACATCTTCTCACGCCAGAAGGCACTCATACTGCGACTGGCAGGCGCGCTGGCAGCTCGAGAAGAATTCGGGGAGAAATTCAAAGCAGGCGGTGAGGATCTGGTGCTGTTGGCGGAGGTGTGCTGGCGCACGCGGAGCTTCGTGCATAATGCTGCGCGTGTGCTGCGGGCAGATCTGAGAGAAGGGTACGTGATCCAGAGGCAGCCTGTTGAGACGCAAGTGGATGTTGATAGTATTTATAGGTCTTCTCAAGCACACCCCTCTCACCTCGATGACCTGGAGTCACTCGTGTCTTCGTGGTCTTTCGAACTTGCCGGCCTGGTGCTAGACGAAACAGATACAACGCTTCTAGATCCAGATGCTCCGGAGCGACCAACAAGCAGCAGTAGCAACAAGCCAACTCCATCAGGACCTACCCGGGCCGCCTTCGCCTTCGCAATGGGTGGCAACGCTTACCCGTCTCGTAGCAGCAGTCTCATCACCGGCGCGCCGCATCCACAGTCCTCAAGCGGCACCGCCCAGCGTCCGCCCTCTTCTGCCAATCAGGTACCCCCCATGGGTCTTGGTGTGCGGCTGCAGTCTCCACCACCTGCTTCTTCGTCTTCGCAGAAGCTGGAGGAGGGCACATACGGCCCCCAAGGCGCGGCTGATGGCGTCGAGATAGTCGTGAAAGACAAGAAGCCTGGTCTTGTGGAGCTCAGCGCATACAGAGCCGAGCTCATCATGATCCGACGACATGCACTCGAAGCCGTCGCACGGAGGCTCAAGAGCTGGACCCTGGGCTGGGCGTCGGCTGAGCCCAAGAACTCAAGCAAGCCAGCGGAGAAGGCAGAAGCAGCTCTCATCAAGCGACCCAACGGCAAACCTGCGGCCTTGGACGAGCCCACGGCATCCGACTCCGAGTCCGACACCAGCAGCACAACCTCCTACAAATCCATTGCCTCCCCCTCGGCTTCCACCTTCCCTCCCCCCATGTCCCTACTCACCCTGTCTCCCTCATTAACCCACGCCCTGTCAACAATCCCCCTCTTCCAGTCCCTCTACCTTCACCTCACAACCCAAGCCATATTCCACTATCTGACCGCCACGCACTCTCACACCGCCGCGAAACTCACAGGCGACATCGCGCTTTTGAAGTACGCGTCAGGCGAGTATGAGGCTGCGAGGGAGGTTCTCGAGGTAGTTGTGGCACAGTATGGGGAGCTGGGTTGGAGTGAGCTGGAGAGTAGAGGACGGAGGGTGTGGATGCAGTGTTTGGAGAGGCTGGAGCAGTGGCATGACGGTGTGAGGGTGGGGATTGAGGGACTCAAGAAGGGAGGTGGGGCACTGGGGATAGTAGCGAGCATGAGTAGACGCGTGGAGGGAGAGGTGGAGGTGGGTATGAATGAGATATTTGGAAGTGTGGAGATGGGGAGATTTGTTGAGTTGTTTGCGGAAGAGGAGGAGAGGGATGGGTTTCGCTGGCGATTCGGCTTTGAGTGTGGGTTCGAGGATGAGATGGACGTCGACGAGGTGACCGCGCGGTTCGTGAATGCGGAGGACCCGAGTCTTGTGCTCTCAGCTCGGACTCCTCGGCCAGTGCAACTGCGACACGGCAAACTGGACTTCACCCTCGACTGCGCCGCTACAGCCCTCGGACTATACCACATCGACCAGGTCACCATCCTCGCCGGCAAGCTCCGCATCATCCACCGACCTAATCCCAGCCCAACGGCGACAAACAACTTCAGCCTCACACTGCCCTCCACGACGACCCCCTTGCGATCTTCCCTTCATCTCTACCCCTCTCCCTCAGCCTTCGACCTAATTTTGACTCTGAGCAAAACAGTCCACACCAACCTTCCCCGAACTCTCGAACTCCGCTTATTCAGCGGCCAAAATAACGTCACTTCGATGGAACTTCGACTGAAACCCACCACCGCCGGTCTGCGTCTACATCTCGCTGATACTGAGTCATCGGACATCTCTGTTAAGGCCAGCGCGCCTAGATCGCTTAATCTTGGTTCGCTAGCAAAGGACAAAGAAGTGGTGCTTCAACTGCCCTACAGCCTCGAGCAGTCGCAAGCAGGTATCGCGCTCCGCTGCGAAGTCATCCATCGCACCTCTACTCTCCCGGATGTCGAGCAGGTCTTCCAATCGCTGGTGCGATTGCCGAGCCAGCTACCCTTGGATGTGGAAGTAAATGATGTCTTCCATACAGACGCGGTCTACTCAACTTTCTCGATCAAGTCTGCCACCGGCTTCCCGTTGGTTCTGGCTAGCGCGGGGTTTGTAGAGAGCGCGGTGTATGCGGTCGAGTGGCCTGGACTTGGAGATGGTATGGGCTTGGTGATGAGGGATATGCCTGTCACGCTGGGGGTGAAAATCAGGAGGAAAGAGGGGGTTGGAGGGGCAGTGGGGAAGAAGAGTGTGGCGGTGGGATTGAGAATGAGGGTTTGGGATGTGGGAGAGGTGGTGAGGGAGAACATCGTGGAGAAATTCAGAGAGGCGGTTGAGAGGAGTGAGCTACGGGGCACGAGGAGGCTCATAGTGCCGATTCTGAGGCAGAAGCTTGGTATCGTACTGACAGCAGAGGCGATGGGAAGTGCAGCGTTGACCGGCGAGGTTAGCCTCCCGGATTACGACGGTCTGGGATGGGACGACTCCCTGCGAAGCCTTGACGTTGACAGGAGGGACACGGTACGGCGATGGCTACAAGCATGGCACAAGGAGCACACAACGCTATTGATTGACATCAACGACAGCAGCAATGCGAAGGACTATATGAGGGAAGTCAACCTGCCAGTCGAAGTCCCGACGCTCGATGCGGTGTTCAATGCCAGCATTGCACTAGAGACGCTACCCGATACCAAACTCAACACCAGCATGATAACGAAGCTAGGCGATCCCATCGCGGCGAAGCTGCAAATCGACTACACGCGACGCTGGAGTGCAGCTGACACGTCTGGCAAGCCGATGCCATCTAAGACCAAAGCCGAAAGCTTCATCGTCGAGGTGCAGGCGAACGAAGAGGTTTGGCTCGTGGGTGGCGTGAAGAGAAAGCGGATCACGCTTCCTGCATCAGGTGTACTGGCTGCTGCGGATGACTCTAGCGAACCACTGGAATTCGCGCTGGCTCTGGTGCCTTTGAAGCTGGGCGTGCACCGGCTGCCGATTGTCGAGATTACACCTGCGCCAGTAGAAGGCGATTCGCAGCGGTCAAGCGTGACGTGCGAAACGCACTGCTCCAGCGCCGGACAGCTGATCACAGTGGTGAAAGGACAGCAGAAGAGTCGAGTCAGGATAGTGGAGGAAAAGGCAGACGGCGAAGGGTGAACAAACGACTCTTGACGCAGCACGAACATGAGCCGCACCACCGAATTCCAGCAGCGACGAAGAACAAACAGCGAAGTGCCATATGTCCGAATAAGGAAGGAAACGCTTTTCGACTAGGCCGAAGCGAGCGTAGCGGCAATCGCGTGCTTGTCCAAGCTCGCGGGGTCACCAATGACATGAGCGGGGCACGATGCTAGAAAACAATTCACATCACAGTCAATGCAAAGCACGCAAGATCGGCGTTGAGGTAATTGGAAGAGCTTCCTTTTGTTCATGTACTCGATCGACTTGCCTTCTTATTCCCTGTCAAGCTCTCTTTTCCCGCAAATCCTAACAAAGTCAAGACAGTCGAGAACGGTAACAATTGTATGCCCAGAAGCAGAGCAAAGAGCAGACTCCGTCAAGTCAACGAACACACCGCAAAGATGGCAGACAATGAGGCACCGCAGCACTTCGAGACGCTGCAATTGCACGCAGGTGCGTTCCCCATCCCTCCAGACCCACCAACCCTCCAGCACCCTCCCCTAACAACCTCCCAGGTCACACCCCCGACCCAGTGACCAAGTCCCGCGCCGTCCCAATCTACGCCACAACCTCCTTCACCTTCGATGACTCCGCTCATGGCGCCCGACTCTTCGGCTTGAAGGAGTTTGGAAACATTTACAGCCGTATCATGAACCCGACTGTAGACGTTTTCGAGAAGCGGATTGCGGCGCTGGAAGGTGGGGTGGCTGCGCTGGCAGCAGCTTCAGGCCAAGCGGCGCAGTTCATGGCCATCTCCGCGCTCGCGCACGCGGGGGATAACATCGTCTCGACCTCGAACTTGTACGGAGGTACCTACAATCAGCTCAAAGTCTTCCTCCCGCGCCTCGGTATAACAACGAAGTTCGTGCAAGGCGATGATCCGAAGGAGTTTGGGAAGTTGATCGATGAGAAGACTAAGGCGGTGTATATTGAGAGTATCGGGAACCCGAGATACAATGTGCCGGATTTCGAGGCGATCGTGAAGGTGGCGCATGACGCTGGGGTGCCGGTGTTGGTCGATAATACGTTCGGAGCTGGGGGCTTCTTTTGCAGGCCCATTGATCATGGGGTTGATATTGTGATTCATAGCGCGACGAAGTGGATTGGTGGGCATGGGACTACGATAGGCGGGGTTGTGGTGGTGAGTCGTCCTGCTGATTCAGAGTCAGCATGAGGATGTACAGTACTGACCATCCCAGGACTCCGGCAAATTCGACTGGGGCACTCCGGAAGCCCGCAAACGCTTCCCCCAAATGTCCGAGCCCAGCGATGGCTACCACGGTCTCAAATTCTGGGACACGTTCGGCGCCATAACCTTCATCATCCGGCTTCGCGTCGAGATCCTCCGAGATCTAGGCGCCGCCCTGAACCCCTTCGCAGCCCAACAACTCCTCCTCGGTGTCGAAACGCTCTCTCTGCGCTGCGAGCGCCACGCCTCCAACGCCCTCACCTTGGCCAAGTGGCTGGAGAAGAACGAGAACGTGGCGTGGGTGAGCTACCCGGGGTTGGAGAGCCATAAGAGCCATGCGCTGGCGAAGAAATACCTACCAAGGGGTTTCGGGGGTGTGCTGAGTTTCGGCGTCAAGGGCGGGGAGAAGGCGGGGAGTCAGGTGGTGGACAATTTCAAGCTGATTAGCAATTTGGCAAATGTGGGGGATGCGAAGACGTTGGCCATACATCCTTGGACTACTACGCATGAGCAGTTGAGCGATGAGGAGAAGGGGAATAGTGGCGTGACTTCGGTGAGTACTTGCTTTGATGGAGTGTGTGGCTGGGGAATGAGAGTGGTTGCTGATATTGATCGTAGGATCTCATCCGTATTTCGGTGGGCATTGAGCATATCGACGATATCATTGCGGACTTCGAGCAGTCGTTCAAGGCCTCGGCGACGAAGCCGCAGGAGGAGGGGAAGCCGGCAAATGCCCAGGAGAACGGCGATACGAGCACGCAGGCGAAGACGGTCGTGTAGGGTCTGGTGTCAGTATAGCATTGGTACCAATATAAGCCTCCCGCGATTACTTCTTGACACACGGCGAGCACTGTTCACTCAATTCCTGGAGGCCTGAGGCATTCAGCATGAACACCTCGGCACAGCTAAGCTTTATGCACGCGCGTGGCATCTGAGACATGCAGCTTCCCTGAACAACATGTGAACCTGTTGTCGAAGTCATGATGGATGAGTGATTCCAGCAACAGATGGCAGTCTTATCCTTTGCGATCAAGATGTCTCCCACGAGTGCCACGAAGCAGTGTACAGCATGTATTACCTTGCCGAGTCACTGCCGGCTGGGCATTGTGTTACGGACTCGAGAAGTGTGAGGATATGCACAAAATCGTGCCTCGGTCTGACCTCATCCCCGGAGACGCCGAGTACTGGCGCTCGCGGAGTGGAAACCAAGCTGCACCCACTGTGCTACTCTAGGTGAAGGGGTACACTTTCGTTTGATACGCTTGACACGCTCTTTGCACGCAAATCCATCTCTTGATCTCGCGCACTGAGCAATTGTCCTGGTTGCACAAGCTCCGATCTGATCGAACCGCATCTTGTCCCACACGGCTCCGCGCAGCAGATCGCAGCCTCAGTCCCACCTCGCCCACGTTGTCTGCTGTCTGTTCCCGCCTTACGATACCGGATAGCGACATTGTCCCACCTCCACGGCCGCCAAGATGAGTGTAGCAATCGCCGAAGCCACGAAGCTGATGCCGGCACCTCCACCGGGCACACCATACAGCTACCCCGTCCCTGGCAGCCAGCAGAAGGGTAGGAGCGCGGTGTATCGACACTGGCGGCGGAGAGACGGCGTCGTATACTCGCTTGATCCGGCAATCTCGACAGCACATGAGCTGTTCGAACAGTCTGCGCAGCTGTACGGACATAAGAACTGTCTTGGCTACAGGCCGTATGATCCCTTGACAAAGGCTTTTGGACCGTACGTTGTGGAGACATATGCGCAAGTGCACAAACGGAAGACGAACTTTGGCGTAGGATTGGTGGGGCTGCTGGAGAGTGTGGGTGTGCATGGCAGACAACATGGTATTGGACTGTGGTGTCAGAATCGACCGGAGTGGCAGCTCACGGACTTGGCGTGCATGTCGCAGAGTCTGTACAGTGTCTCGATATACGATACGCTGGGCCCGGATACGACCGAGTATATCATCAACCATGCTGAGCTGCCAGCTGTGTGCACTTCGCTGAGCCATGTGCCGACGCTGCTGAAGCTGGCGGATCGGTGTCCGACGCTGAAGCTGATCATTGCGCTGGACCCGCTCTCAAATGGCACAGAGCTGCCCGGGATGTCGAAGAAGGATCTGCTGAACGCTATCGCTGCAGAGAAGGGCGTGCAAATTCACTACATCCGTGATGTCGAAGCACTCGGGGAAGCCACGCCTCGACCAGCGAACGCACCCCGACCAGACGACACAGCAACGATAAACTACACCTCAGGCACGACCGGCAACCCCAAAGGCGTCGTTCTCAGCCATGCGAACGCCATAGCGGCCGCCTCCGCCGCGTTGACAATCACCCGTCAGTCCTCCGACGACAAGATCTGCTCGTACCTGCCCCTGGCCCACATCTTCCAACGCGTAACCGAACATGCTGCGCTCTGGGGCGGCACGGCGATCGGCTACTTCCATGGTAATGTTCTCGAGCTCGTAGATGACTTCAAGCTTCTGCGTCCTACGTCTTTTACTTCGGTGCCGAGGCTGTACAATCGTTTCGGCGGCGTGATCAAATCCCAGACGATCGAGGCCTCGGGCGTCAAGGGCGCACTGTCTCGCCGCGCTGTTGCGACCAAGTCGGCGAACCTCAGACCTGCTCCGTCCTCGGGCGTCAAGCCAACGAACCGCCACCGTTTCTATGACAGGATCTGGGGCAAGAAAGTCTCAGCTGCCTTAGGATTGGAACGAGCAGCCACAATGGTCTCCGGCTCTGCGCCTCTCGATCCAAGTCTTCACGACTTCCTGCGCGTAGTCTTTGGCAATCACATCATCCAAGGCTACGGCCTAACGGAAACCTACGCCGTCGCACTGGCGCAACTCGAAGGCGACTTGTCGACAGGAAACTGTGGCGCGCCCTCTGTGGTCACCGAGCTTTGCCTCTTGGACGTTCCAGACATGGACTATTTGACCACTGACCTTCCCCACCCTCGCGGCGAGCTGCTGATCCGCTCCCCGAGTGTGACAAAGGGCTATTACAAGAACCCCGAGGAGACTGCCAAATCCTTCACTGAAGATGGCTGGTTCCACACCGGCGACATCGTGTCTATCGACGAGCTAGGTCGCTTCAGCATTATCGACCGCAAGAAGAACGTTCTCAAGCTAGCCCAAGGCGAGTACATATCCCCCGAACGCATCGAGAACGTGTATCTCGGCAACCTGCCCTGGCTGGGTCAAGGGTACGTGCACGGCGATTCGAGCCAGGCGAGTCTTGTGGCGGTGTTTGGGATCCAGCCAGACCTTTTCGCGCCGTTCTTGGCGAAAGCCACGGGGAAGTCTTTCGCTGCTACAGACCCGAAGGCGCTGGAAGCTGCTGCGCAGAGTCCGGAGGTCAGGAGGGCGGTCGTCAAGGAGCTGGCCAAGGTGGGGCGGAAGAGCAAGTTCAACAGCTACGAGCATGTGAGGGCCGTGAGACTGCTGTTTGAGCCTTTTAGCATTGAGAATGAGCTGTTGACGCCGACGTAAGTTGCACCTAACTATGACTGTGGCGGAGTATATGCTGACTGGTGAATCACAGACTCAAGCTCAAGCGACCGCAGACGGCGAAGATGTACAGGAAGTTGATCGATGAGATGTATGCTGAGGTTGAGGCTGAGAGTGCGAAGCCGAAGGCCAAATTGTAGGGTTGTTTGCTATGTGTGCGTTGTACGAGGGGCAGAGACAAGGCGGAAGGCACAGCTGTGGTACGCACGACGCTGCGCTGGAAGTCCATGCTGTGTTTGTGTGAAGCAGTCCAGTCCGTAGAGTATGTAATGTTGAATGCAATACATGGAGTCTCAGCTGCGAGGGGAGTGTGAATGCTTTGGGATGGCTTATCTCAAGTTTCAGACCGACGCGTGAACCGCACATGTACTAATATGATTGGGATGCAAAAGTAAGCAATTCTGAGCTAATGTACAGTTTGGATCTATAATCCTCGTAAGCAAAGATTGAAGATTATATAGAGTAAGAATAGAAAGCATTAAAAGGTAGAATATTTCTAGTTCTTTAATACTATTTCTTAACTTTAAAGTCTAGAATTCTTTTTTTTCCTTCTACTTATAAGTTTACCTTATTTCTATAGAAATTATGAGTTTTAGGGAGTCTAGATTAATAAGAGCTAATAACTAAACTTGAACGGAAATAAAAAATAGTAGTAGGAAATATAATCTATACAAAGTTAATAAATAAATTATATAGTATAAGTAGCGCTTTTCAGTAAGATAAGTATCAGAAATGTAAGTAATAGACTATGCGCACTTGAAAGCACGCTAGTGAATCACGCGCTAGCCTTGTAACGCGTTAATGATCTAGTCCTAAAACGATTGCCTCGTTCACTTAGCTCTTCTAAATATCTACTACCTTCTACCACTTACTACTTTCACTACGACGCCGATCACCACTCGGGGAAATTGCTGTATCCTCGATGGCTATCTATGATATAGCAACGTCTGTCATGCGCTGAAGGCGATACGTAGCGGGTAGGCAACACGAGGCGCGCTCTTAGGTGAGTCGAGCTCCAAACTTCGCGACACGCAAACGTGATCCTAGCTCGTGAGGGCCATAATATCCACACTACAGCTCTTATCCCATAGATCAGTCAAGAAGACTGCTATGCGCGCCGCTCATCACGCTTTCCACAGTCATGCTATTCACTAGGTGTTACCCTTGCATTGAGGCTAACTGTATGGCTTTCCGTAGATTGAGAGCAGCTGGCATAACAAGCGACCATTAGTTAGTCAGTGGCCGCCATATGTTGCGCAGCCGAATTCGCCAACATGGATCTCGATGACAGCGGCGATGCTTTCATGGATGATGCCGAAGTCATCAGCTCAACTGAGCATACTGGTCTACCTACTATCACTCTTGGCGGATCGTCGACTGGACCCGCTAGCACGGGTGGCAATGGAAATAATCTAGGCAGTTCCTCAAGCAAGGCAGGGAGTCCTGCGAACCCGGCCGTTTTCGATCAGCACCTCACAGGACTGAAGGACGCGCCACGTCCGCCGAAGTTCAAGAACCTGCCGTACGCGAGTCTTCAGACCGGACTTGTGTACGATGTACGCATGCGTTTCCACGTCGAACTCTTCCCAGAGGAAGTTGATGTGCATCCAGAGGACCCTCGCCGCATATATGCCATCTTTGAGGCGTTCGTTGAAGCTGGCCTGGCATGGAGAGATGGTGTGTCTGATCTGGACCCATCCTACTATATGGGAAGGATTGACGCCAGGCAAGTGACCGAGGAGGAAGTGCGACTGGTCCATACTAAGGCACACTTCGACTGGGTGCAAAGCCTCAGCACCAAGCCTGCAGATGACCTGCGAGAGGAAGAGCAGCATCCTGGAAACAAGATGGACTCTATCTACCTCTCTCCCGCGACCCCGTACTCAGCAGCTCTATCAGCTGGAGGTGCCATTGAAGCTTGCAGAGCGATCATGCTGGGCAAGGTCAAGAACGCGTTCGCCGTCATTCGGCCGCCTGGCCACCATGCAGAGCGAGAGGATGCAAAGGGCTTCTGCTTCTACGACAACGTCAGTATAGCTACCAAAGTGTGCCAGCGCGAGTTCGGCAGCTTGTGTCGCAAAGTCTTCATTTTGGACTGGGACGTTCATCATGGCAATGGCATCCAGCAAGCTAGCTACAACGACCCGAACGTACTGTATGTATCCTTGCACGTCCACAAGAAAGGCACCTTCTACCCAGAGTCATCATATCGGGACAATCGACCGCCGTACGGCAACCATCTGCACTGCGGTGAGGGAGCTGGCCTAGGCATGAACGTGAACGTGCCATGGACAGCACAGGGCATGGGTGACGCCGACTACCTCTACGCATTCCAGCAAGTGATCATGCCGATCGCCCAGGAATTTGATCCAGATCTTGTCATCATCGCTGCTGGCTTCGATGCAGCGGAAGGCGATATGCTCGGAGGTTGCAAGGTCACACCAGCTGGCTACGCGCACATGACGCACATGTTGATGTCTCTCGCAAATGGTAGGATAGCAGCTTGCCTGGAGGGAGGCTACAATCTAGACTCTATCGCGCGTTCGGCAACAGCTGTGGTGAAGACCATGATGGGAGAGCAGCCGGACAGACTGGTCAACACAACACCATCTAGAACTGGGATTGACGATGTCAAGCTTGTGCTTCGGCAACAGAGTAAGTTCTGGGGCTCACTGCATCCTAAGGATCCAGCCGGCAGGGTTGCCAATCTGCATGGCGAGCGCATGCATGACATTGTCCGGAAGTGGCAGGCGACGACGTTGTGGGACGAGTATCACATGACGCCGCTATTCATCAACCGGGAGTCGCTTTCGGGATCATTTGAGAACCAGGTCCTCGCCACGTGAGTCAACGTAGGACTGCTAGGCTCTGACGAAGCTGACAAGTCCAAGGGCGAATTACACAGAAGCACGCCCGATGCTAGTAATCCTGCACGATCCGCCTGAGATGCTAGCTTCGGTCGACCCACGCACTGGTGATGTCGAGTTACATAACACTTGGGTAGTGAGTCCTCCTAGCCTATCGTCCGATATGGACATCGCTGACTGTCTCAAGACTGATCCAGTGAAGACTTACACCGCAACCGCTGTGAGGAACGGCTTCTCCGTGATCGATGTCAACATGCCCAAACACGTCACCGAAGAGACAGACACCGGGGAACACGAAGAGGTCAACGTCGGGGGTCGCGTGCCCGAGGCTACGGAGTTACTGCAATACCTCTGGGACAATTACATCATGCTCTCGGATGCGACACACATCTTCCTGATGGGCACCAACATCGGCCACTGGGCCATCACACTCTGGATCAAAGCGAACGAGGACGCAGCGATAGAATATGTCACGAAGACAGTCAGCTTCATCACCGACGTCGCCCTGCAGGCCTGCCGATCTCACACGAACGATCTGCTCTCGCCCTGGTACGCAAAGAACTCTCAAGTTTACGTTGCACGCTCGCACAACTGGTGGTCCTTGGAATTTTCCCAGAGACCAAAAAAGAAGTTCGGTAAGCTGATGGAGAATGAGGAAAGTGGCATGAGTGAGATGCTGCAAGTGCACAAAGACACGGTTTTCGAGATGCTGCTGGCCGAGACAGCAGCGTGGCGTGCGAGCAGAGATGACATCGATGATGACGAAATGACGGGTCAGGACGCAGTAGATGAAGGCGCGATTGTTGCGCCGGCAGCATCGGGCTTGCCACCAGTGAAGAATTTCGCACCATCGCCAGTGAAGCCTGGAGAAAGTAGCACGCCGACTGGTGCGGGAGTACGGAGCCCTGGCCTGCTGAGCCCGACGAAAGTGACTGGCAGCTTCAGCGCCAGACAGCGGACGAGGAGTCCTGGAATGTAAAACCTCGATGATGCGAATGTCAACTGCGCGATGGCGCGCTATGAGCATGAGATACGGCATAGCTTAGCATTTCTGGCTACTTGCCAACGCAAAACTTTTCGAATACAACTCCCAGCACATCCTCCACATCGCCTGCTTCGCCTTTGCCTGTGATCTTCGCAAGCGCATTTGCGGCACCCCGTAGATGTTCAGCGGCGAGTACGACATCTCCATCTCCGCCATCGTCGCCATCGTCGCCATTGCGTTCACCTACGTCTTCACTGACTAGCTCTGTGTACAGATCCAAATGCTCAACACACTCATCAAGTAGCAATCGGTGCCGCTCGGTGGCGCCCAGTGACTCCTGCCAGGCTGAAGGATCACTCTGATCGCCATCTGGAGACGTGGCTGAGGTAAGGGTCTCGAAAGTGCTGATGAGACCACGAAGGAACGATTGGACCGTATTCCGATTCGTTGGGCCTGCACCGGACTCAGTGCGTAAAGTAGGTCCGTCATCCACGCAGGATAGCATATGTATCTGGTTACGCTGCAGACCAGGTAACGCATACAGCGTGTCAGTGATCGCAAGTTCGGCTGCAGCTTCATCGGTAGCGAGATCCAGCTTGTTGATCACTACGAGGATGCCTCTGCCAGCCTGTATAAGTCGGATAGCAGTCTCCATCACCTCGTTGTCGAAGTGCACGGCCGTATGCCCATCACTGGTAGCCTTGAAGTCCAGAACGACGATCACAACATCGCTCTCTCCAGCCCTCGCCTTCGCTCGCTTCATTCCCTCTCGCTCAACAGCGCCAATGTCTTGGGAGACAGATCCAGGATCTGCAAGGGCAGCCGATCTTCGTCGAAGCCCAGCAGTATCACCAAGTCGGCAGAGGTAACCTCCAAGATCGATACTGATCTCAACGACATCCCTTGTCGTGCCAGCCTCCTCACTCACAATGGCTGCTTCCCGTCCCACAATTCGGTTGAGCAGTGAGCTCTTCCCGGCGTTGGGAGCACCTAGTAGAGCTAGACTGATCCCGTTCCTGAGTAGCTCGCCTTTGACTGCACTATCACGATGAGCTCGTAAGCCTGCCTTCAGCACGTCGACTTGCGCTGAGACAGATTGTAGAAGCTCACTGATGCTCTCGTCGAAATGCTGATCCTCGCTGAAGTCTATCAGAGCTTCGAGCTCACCTCGCGCGTAGAGAAGCTGTTGTCGCCATTCTTCGTACCGCTCAGCCAGTGCACCGCTAGTCCCACGAACAGACAGGCGACGCTGTTGCTCGGTGGTCGCGCTCAGTACATCGCCTAGTGCTTCGACTTGCGTGAGATCCAGGCGATCGTTCAGAAACGCGCGGCGGGTGAACTCGCCGGGCTCAGCGTAGCGAATAGTTGTACCAGTCAGAACGGTACAGCGCGAGACGGCTGCCAGAACGGCCTTCACGACTGCAGTGCCGCCATGGACGTGGAGTTCGAGGATGTCCTCACCCGTCACAGTCTTGGGAGCAGGGAAGTAGAGCACGAGAGCGCTGGAGTCCAGAACATGCTCGGACGTCTCGGGGCTACCGGGCTCGTACAGCGTCCGCACAGTGGCCTGTCGTGGCCTGGGAGCCGCTTTCTCAGGGCACAGCTGGCGGTAGATGGGCAGACATCCTGGGCCAGAGACCCGAATGATGGCTATAGCTGCTCGGCCAGGTGCAGTAGATACCGCGTAGATTGTAGCATCAGGGCTGCTTGTGGCGCGTGAGTACGGTCGCGCGTTGGGCCGCCATTGAATGGCGTATTGCCTTGGACGTGACGGGCCAGGGATGCATCTCGATGATGTTAGACGCGCAGGAGGCCGGGCTTGTACGTTACATTGAGCGACCCGCGAGTGAGCTACTACAACCAATGAGCGGCATGATCGCTGTGCCGCCTTCATCTACAGCCCGCTCAATGATTGCTGTGATTTACAAACGCATAGTGCATTAATGGTGGTGGAGTGATGGCCAAAGCTACAGGAAGGCTGTACTCAAATGTACACGCCAGTGAGTATGAGATCTTCGTCAGCACACAAAGTGAAGTAGTTTTGAACTAAAGATGGTCCAGTGGCATGAGCGCAGCAAGTTATATAGCAGAGTGATGCAGTCCAATTGGTACAAGTTCATTTACAAATGCATAACTTTTGGTCCCGGTACTTTTACATCCCTTCCCCGTGGGTATCATCATTTCAGCCCAAGTGACGCCAGCCAACCCGTTCCCTTCCCCTTTTCCTTTCCCTTTCCCTTTCCCTCTTCCACCTTGCCCATCGCCGGCCCATCACCTTTGCCGGCCTCGTTTCCATACCTCGCCCTCAGCTGCTTGATCTGGTTCAACCTCAGCCGCCAGGAGCTCCGATAGCTCTCATCATCTCTGTTCATCCACACCTCCGAGAAGATGCAGGCATTGAGGGCCAGGTTCCTAACATAGTCAGGTAGTGATGATCCACTGACGAGCTTCGCTTCAGCAGCCGAGGAGATCGAAGGGAAGCCGGGCGCAGTGAGGACCTCGACCCTATAGTAGCGCTCTCCGACAGGCGTCTTCATCGTGTGCGTACGTGACTGCAGGAAGGTCGTACGCACTGATGGCGTGATAACGACGTACACGTAGTTAAATGCCGATGGGAACATGTTGAAGACAAAGGGAGCACCGGAATTGTTGAAGACAATGTTGACGTGGTCATTGCCTGTGTGACGCTTCTTCTTAGCGATAGCTGTCGCGTCATCGTCGTTCTCGTGATATGGCATCATCGTAGTAACGTGGTAGACGAGTTCGGTGACTTCGCTGTTCCAGACTATCGCTGTCAGACCATCGGTTCCCGTCTGTATATCAAGACCTTGACTGTTGAAAGCTGCATCCTTCAACTCTTGAAGCTTTCCAAGAGACTTGACGAATTCGCGGTAGTCTGGCGATCCGCTTGAATTGAGAAAGACTTTCTCTTCGGTAGTCTGGCCTTCGCCGATGTAGATGACACCAGCTTTGTGCGAGTCCAGGCCCGGCGTTCTGTCGAAAACGTCGATCGCACGGGCGGTGGCCTCTTCCTCGGGTAGATCGATGACTTCGCCAGAGCCAAGCGGTGATGTAACGTCTGGTACTGTGTAGCTGCCGTAAACCTTACCAACTTCATCGCCTGGGTAGATGGGCACCAACAAGTCTCCTTCATGGTGTCCCAGCTGACTGTGTAATGTTGTCTCAATCTTACTATCATGCAGATCCTTCCTTGACCCAGCTGTCGTCCGCTGATGCAAGCTCCGAAACGTACCAGATGGGCGTCGAGTAGTGACAACAGACTTGCCAGTCCTAAACGAGGTGTGCGTGGTGATGATGAGTAGTCCGAAGATCCGCGTCTGTACATGCGGTGTCCCGTCCTCCGGGTCAAAGCACAGCAAGGGCTTCGTGAGGTGCTGTTTGCTTTTCCCATACTGAATCGTAGCGACCGTCGCATCGCTCGCATCCTGAGCGACTTCAGCATCAACGCTGTCCATGAGGTCAATGGTGACCAATCCCTGGTCTTCCAAGACCTCCACGCCGTCCACATCCTTGTACACCAGTCTGCTCGTAACGTACTCCTTGATAGCTGCGCGATGCTCAAGTCTGGTCGCGAGGTACCAGAAGACAATTGTATGGTACGCGAGGGCATGCACGTATTGGGACATCGTCTGCTGAGACTCACTGTCGCTGCTGCTAGCTTGATCGCTCAGCTGGGTCCTGCCATCCGATGCCTTGTTGCGCAGAGAGTCCAGGTAGCTGAAAGAAACTCCGAATATCCTCTTGAAGTCTTCAAAGCGGAAGCTATGCTTGTACAGTGCTTCCAAGCGTGACAGACCGGACAGGAACTCCAGGACGTGGATTGCGAGATGCCTTTGCGTGACCATCCGGTGCATCTTCTGCAGGATCTCATCCATGAAAATGCTTGTAGTATCAGGCATCTCATAGCAGCAAATAGTGAGAGCGTGTATACAAGCGATGCTAACCGTGTCGGACGATCCCGCGGTCTTCAGCAAGGCTCTGATCAGCTGTTTGTGTTCCGAGGTACCGAATTCTGCCCGATAGCTGATCAAAGTGGTGAGGATTTTGACGTATGCCGCAGCGTGCTCCGCTTTGCCATCATTGAGTCGGGCGGAGACTAGCTCGAAACACCTTTTGACAGTATGCTCTTGCCTGTAGAACAAAGTGTGATTGCTCAGCTGCTCGGGGAACGAGCTGAGGACAAAGCGGACACAGTGATCATCTTTGGCTGGAAATTTGGGGTCCATCTCTATGACAGCGAGGACATATAATAGCCATGCGTGCAAGGATAAGTCGGCTGCTTTGACGTTGTCCGGCTGGGACGCTGCACTCTCAAGTTTCCCAGCTGCTTCGTCGGCCACCATATAGATCGCGCCATCGGTAGCTGCACGCAGTCGGGCAAGCGTTCGAAGTGCCCTCAACTTGGCAGATGGAGCCACCGCTGTGTTAGCAATTCTTGCCATCGCGTCGATTAAGCTGTTGATCTTACGTGTTCCATCAAGAACGTCCCCGGATCTGGCAATAGCTGCGTACGTCAATGTGCTAAGTGCCGTAGTCATAGCCACCGCAGCTTCCACGGTTGTCTCCTCGGTTGCAATGCGATCCGTGAAGCAGAGGATGAAGTTACGGAGAGTGGCATCATCGGGCGAATATGGGTAGACCAGCTTTTCATCAAGCGCCTCGACAAGCCGCTTCTGAAGCTCACTGCTCTGATACTGGAAAAGGGTATAGACTTCCTCTGGCATCTCTCCTTCGCGTATGCCTTCGTCGATCGCCAGCCTGAATTGCTTGATCAATGCGGCCGTCATTGCTGTGGTGACGGGATGTTGAGCGCGTGCAGTCAGATGGGCGAGTCCGCGCAGATCAGAATCGTCTAAGTGCTCGGCGTTCTGTGTAAGTAGATCGAGTAGTGTGTGTGCGGTTGGATTGTCATCGGTGAAGGGGGCTAGGCTGACTATCTCCACACACGTCCGCCAGCTGGCGGACTTGCCGACTTCGGTGGTGGCAAGCTCATCCGTGAGTAGCCTTTGCATCACGCCAAGCACTTGTTCGCGGATCGCTTCATCACCATGGCACATAAGCCTACGAAGCAGCGGTAGCAGGGCAAAGACCGAGACGCTTGGTAGTCCAGGCTCAACGGCATCGCTCAGTACTAATCTTTCCTGCACTAGCTGGAGTGCGCCCGAGGTCACGGCATATTCCTTCTTGGTACCAGCATGGCCGGCGGACCGAAGACTTGACAGCAGCGCTGTAATACAACCCTGACCAGAATGGGACTGTACGCCGTGCCGGAACACGGACCAAGCCTTCTCTGCCAGGCCTCTGTGCTTGTTCATACGACTACCTTGGTGATAGCTGTAAGCAACAAAGCGTGTCACACACAGCAAGCTTTCGTGGGGGACTGCCGCGAAGATTCCGATCGTGTCGACAAAGTCCAAGCCCGTATACAGATCTGTGGTGGAGGTTGAGTCGACTGCACGCGACAGTACAGCTTCCAGTAGACTCCGCAGACCTGCCTGCGTGATCCATTTGGCATGGCGCTGGATGACCTCTTTTGCTTGCCGCAGCACCGGACTAAGCGAGACATCGTTCTGGACAGCCCTGATAAGACGATCGCAGACTTCGGCCTCGAACGGGCTGATCTCAAGGACACCGGCTGCGCTTCCAAGACTGAACACTGCATTTGCATGTTCGGTGGTTGTGGCAATTGGAGCATACAAGCTGCGTGAGGTTTTTGTCAGCGGATTGCTCTTTGCGGACTACTGAACGCACTGGGAAAGACGTAAGGAGTCCGATTGGAAACGTCAAGCGAAGACTGGAAGCCATATGCCCGCCCGTCGTTGATGATACATGATCTTCGCTCTTTACCGTTGACAGGAGTGGCAAACGGTCTTCCCTTGGCCGCGAGACTTCATTGTGGGCACAGCGGCTCGCTATCGCTCAATCACATGCAGACGCAACGCCGTGCGTCGCTAACTCGTCAAGTATTGACGAGATTCCCAGACGATGAAGTCTGACCATAGCGCCAAGCCGCGGCTTGACTTGCCTCGCGACTTGACCATGGCTTCAGGCATAAGAAAGAAAAGATATGTTAGCGACAAAACGTACCTTGAAGTCGCAATAGAAGCAAGGCCTTGTGAGCTTAGACTCGAAGTCGGTCTCCATTCCGAGTTGACATGGGCATCCTTATCTTCTTCCATACAGGGTGGCGGAAGGATGGTCCGACGGAACAGACGCAGATTTCCCGGGATCTCCACATAGCCGTTCTTCGCAGGGTCAAAGGACTGATCGACCTTATATCAGTGATAAGCAATCGAATCGCATGGGGAAGGTAGGTATTGGAAGCGAAGAGCCAGTCAGACTGATATTTGAACTCCGGTCGTTCAGCTGCGATCCCAGTACATCCCACGCTTTCTTCTCTGGGGGTCGCCGTGGCGTGCGGAGAAGTCGGGTCGAGTGCAGTTACCCGCGCGGTATTAGGACAGTATCGATGTCGACGGTAAGTGATTTCAAAGCCAGGTGAGACTATTACTTCACGAGGAGAAATCCGAGTCATTAGCAAAAGGCCTCTCGAAAGTTCGCTATCAAGCTTTTCGCAGCGCTGGTGAACGTTCCGTGGCCCCAGACCCGAACCGGCGCGTGGGGGAGACCCAGCGCCAAACTTTGCAAGCGTGATGCCCGCCACGCGATCCTGCAGGCTGCAAGGGACGATTACCTGCATAGTTCCGGCTCATGCAGATCTTGCATGAGCAGCATTGACCGCAACATGAGCGGTTGACGTTGGAAACAGAGCGCTGCCGCAGGCGAGCCGTTGCTGCGGTCGAGCGGCGAGGTATTTACGAGAAGGTTGGCCGACATCACTCGCAGCGACAGTCAACGGCGATGGACCGCTTCTCACCTGCCGCTGCAGCCCACATACGGGTGCTTGTACTGCCGATTGGGCAAGTCGAACGCAATGTATATGTCAAGGTTCTTCGGAGGCTGCAAACCGAGGCATCTGTCATATACCACAGTACCTTGAGTGCGCTTTTAGGCATCGACGACTTCGCGCTGTCGCCGACGAGGTTTGAGCAGGGCTGCCTGCTCTTTGATTACACCTCGAGTGCGCCCGGTGAGCGTGTGCTGCAGTACAGCCCATATGAGCTGTCTCGAGAGACGCTGCTAGTGATTGGCATCGCGAGTGCAGGCTCAAGTCGCGACAGTAATGAAAAGACCTTCATCGCAGCCACGGAACATTTGCGTGAGAAGCATTCACGAGCGGTACATCGCCAAGTGCTCCTCTTACATGATGGCGGTGATGTGGAGGACTCATCTGGAAGTGACATTGTTGTCACGCAGCCGCGAGAGGAAGGCACATCATCACTCCAGAACGCCATGAATCTGGTGGTGGTGCGCTTTCTGCGGGAACTGACTACATATGCCCAAGCGATGCAAGCATCGCCCAGCATACCGACACCGGGGCAAGCATCGAGAACGCTGCAGCGCATGTCATGGCTTCGAGACGCAGACGGCAGACCTGGAAGTGGCTCTGGCTTTGGCACGCCACTGGGCAGCCCGACCGAAGAAGACGCACCTTCGAGATCGACATCACGAAGTCGAGCTTCACCGGCAACGTCTTTCGATCAGATTGCTGGGGCGAACGCTGCGCCGAGTGGACTATCTCGATCGGACAGCAGTTCGAAGAAACATGGTCGGACTGCAAGTCAAGATCGCATCGCACTCAACGGCTTCGGACCGGGCTTGTCACAGGAGAAGATCAAAAAAAGAGGCAGAGCACGGGTTGGCATCGTGTCCGGTACTATCTATATGCTCGCCGGTCTGTGGAGTGAAGCTCTGCAACAGCTTGTGGAGCACACTACACAGGCCCGATCAATAAACGATCCTCTATGGCATGCGAAAGGCCTCGAGAATATCATCGTCTGCCTTACGCTTCATGCTTGGCAGAGCGTGGAGTTTCAGCTTCCTCCTATCTGCTATCCTGCCGTAGATCGTAACACTTCCGTACCAGGCGCCCATCGGTTCTCTCTGAGCCTACCCACAAGTTCAAGTCGCGCACGAGACACAGCTGAGTCAGGTTCGGTTCGTAGACTGGCTGGAGTGCTGCCAGACTTGGTAAAGCAAGTAGTCATGCTCTATCGATCGAATGAGGGGAGCACGGAGCTCGATACCCTCTTACTGCATGAAGCAACCATTCGGCTCACGAAGCTTCTGGCACTCATGAGTAGTCACGGCGGTCAGCTCGATCAGCCGGCACTTGCGCAGATCGTCAGTGATTCTCCACCAAGTAGACCTGGAGAGACTTCAAGGAGTCGTCCGAGCGGTAAAGTGACAACCAGCTCACACATGCCAGGATCCGGCTCGAACATAGCAGTAGTGGAGCTTCTTGGCGCCGCTCTTCCGAACAACGACGATGGCATCAGTACTTCCGACCATCTCGTGATCCTTGCTGGCATAGCATCCGTGTACTCGACATTGGGAATGCAACGGAAGAAAGCGATCACCATGAAGGAGCTCGTCGTACGACTTACAGCAGCGCTGAACCATGCTCGTAAGCTTGGAGCGGCGGAGATGGGCATACATCCTGCGGCAAGCCTGTCAGCAGAGACAGGCATTGTAGCCTCGCCGCAGGAGAGTCGCAGCATACTCAAGATGGTCGCGGAGATTGCTCGAGTCTATGGCATAGATCTTGTCGATTCTGTACATCTGCAGCAGTCGACGGAAGACGAACCTACGAACCTGCCTGCGTCATCAAGCTCTAATTCCGGTAGCAACGCTATCAAGATCGCGACGCTGAAAGAGCTCCTCGCGCTTTGCGAAGCAGCGCCAGATCCGCATGGTATACTTCGGGTGCTTGCTTCGTGCTTGCGACTAGCAAGTCCAAAATCTGCAGTCGACTTGAGCACGAGATCTGAAGGCATCGAACTTGCACCAGAAGAGCAGTCGCGGCTAGCGAACACGATGAGCCGTACGATGGGCGTTGCAAGACATCTTGGCCTTCAGGACACGCAGGTGGACTACTGGGACTCGTACATGCTTCGAGGGCTTACTTTCGCTCCGGTCAGCATCCAGAGAACTCTGATTGATCGACAGAAGATGGTGCGAGCTACAACGGGCACTGGGGCCAACCCACTGCTCTATGATCCGAACAGCAGCCGACAAGCGACTGCGCAAGAAAGCATTGTCCTTGTACAAGACGAGATCGTAGCTTGCCTAGTGACGCTGCAGAACACTCTGGACGTTGCCATCGAGATCGAGTGGATTCAGCTTATCACAGACGGCGCTGCGCTAAACGTCGAACCCAGGGCCGTGCAACTAGCCGCAGCCTGCCTCCAGCAAATAGCCTTACAAGTCAGACCGACTGCAACCGGCAAAGCGGTCGTAAAGGCTTGCAAGATCAAGGTCATTGGCTGCCGTGCGCAAGACTTCCTACTCACACAGGTGCCATGGGCTCCTCCGAAGTCGCTGCTGACCAAGGCTTCTCAGACGGCCGCGGGAGTCACAGAGGGATCCATGCCGACGACTAGCACTGTTCCTCTCGAGGTCATTGCCAGTATGCCGACCATCGAGCTCGAGAGCACTTCACTGCAAGAGAACACACTCGGCATACTCGAGGGCGAAAGCCAAAGCTTCGAGATCACCGTGCGGAACACTTCGAACGTGGACGCCACCATCTCGGAGGCTGTCTGCACCTCTACCTGCCTCAAAGTCACCCATACCGATGAGATGGTAGCCGTGGGCAGTACAACGCTGTTGCGGGCTGAGCTGGTAGGCGAGATGGACATTTCCACCCTTCGAATCGACATTATTTACTCGCGAGCCTCTGGTAGCGATACCTACGCACGCCTCCTCTCCATACCCATACATGCGACCGTAAGCGCAACACTGCAAGCCCAAGACCTTAAGATCAAGCCCTCTTCAACGACAGATGAAGCCTCCAGCGTCTCCTTTACCCTGACCAACAACCACCGCAGCGACATGACATACACATGCAGCACTCTCCACGACTCAACTTGGACCGACGATTCCTTTGCAGTCCTACCCACAGCGCAGACTCGCCGCGTTCATCTCATAGTACCCCAATGGGCCTCCACTTACTCCACCGACGCCACGCTTGCAGAACTCCTGTCCCAGCTCCTGACTCACATCCGCGTGCAGTGGACCCTCGGCTCCCGCAGCGGTATCACATCCCTCATCTCCCTCTCCCTACCTCCCTCAGCGATCCAGCACCTGCGCGGCGACTCCGTGGCGATTTCCCTTCGCCCACCAACCGGCATTTCATCACAAGGTGACTTCCGAACCATGGTTGTCAAGCTCCGCAACCGTACGATCGCACCGACAGGCGCGTTGTACATTCAGCTACATCCTCACATGAGCGGAGTGGATTCGCCCGTGGTGGTGGGATCGCTGACGAGACTTGAGCCAGAGCTGAAAGCGGGGGAGGAGAGGGAAGTGAAGTTCTCAATTTGTCCGTTGCTGGGTGGAGAGCTGGAGGTGAGAGCTAGTGTGAGGCCAGCACGGCCGGGCAGAGTTGTGAAAGAGGTTGGGGGTGGGGCGAGCTGGAGCAGGGTTGTGGAGGTGCAAGTGCGGTGAGTAGACCGCGACTGTACGACTATAGACGTGAACGATAAATGCAAGGCGAGGTCAGCAGGAAGACACTATGTACATGTATCCACAAAACGCGCTATACAATCTCCAGACGATATCCAGTCTCCAAGGCTCGGATTCCCTCTACAGATCACCAAAGTGCGGCATCGCAGCCGTTTGATTCCAAGACACCGCATTCAGAGCGACCTGATTATCTTGCCGTTCCTCGATCGCAGCTCGATACTGTCATCCATGTCAGCAAACTTATCCCTCACACATTCCACAAGAATCTCGAGTTCGACTCACCTTGAACACAAAATTCAACACCAGCGCAACGCCCAACCCCAAACAAACAATCACCGGCCCAGCCACAGCATCAAAGTCCTTCCCGCTCCTCCCCTTGATCAAACTAACCCGCCACATATACACAAAGTAGCCCCACATCCCCGCGAAAACCGCCACGAGCGTATACACCACCGCCAGCCCCCGTGCGACATTATTGTCCACGCCCGCGGCGTTGTACAGCCCGAGCCCAAGCGTGCCGAGGAGCACAGAGACGTGCTGCCATTTGATGAAGGTTCGTTGGTTGGCAAGCCAGACTTTCGCTTCGACTTTGACAGGGCCGGAGTCTTTGATCCAGGTTTCTGGTTTGGAGACACCCGGCGGTAAGGCGGTGCGGCGGGAGCGGGCGTATTTCGAGGTGCTGAATGAGGGGAAGAGGTTGGTGAGTTTTGACGTTGCAGCGCCGCGAGTTCCCGTCTCGTCGTCGTCGGGTTCGCCGGCGGTGTCTGCGGGCTGAGACTCAGCTACGGGCGCGAGATTGGACTTTCGCGCGTCGAGGGACTTGGGCTGGAAGCTCGAGGAGACGTTTGGCGAGCCAACTGGGGAGAGGACGGCTTTGCTGCCGCTGCGAAGGGAGGATTTGGAAGGCTTGGTGGTGAGCAGCGAGCCGACTGCGAATTCGTCGTCGCGCTCTTTTTGCGCTTTCGCCTGCTCCTCTTCGAACGCTGCTTGTGGATCTTGGCGGATATCTGTCTCCATCTCGGAAAGCCAGAAGGGGAACGTGTTGACGTAATCCTCGAATAGCAGCGCGACACCATGGACAAATTTGCTGAAGCGGGGCGCTTCTTTGACAAGGTGAGAGGACATGAGGTCCTTAACCCAGGCACTGCGTTTGCGGTCTGCGGAGCGGATCTTGATTTCTAGGAGGGCGAAGGGGAATTTGGAGATCTCGCCTTTGCGGATTGAGCTGAATGGGTACTCCTGTCCGTTACTGTCGATGTCGGTGCGATGCCAGCTGTCAGGATCCCGGATCGGGCGGTCAGTGTCGATGGCATCTTCACGGATGAAGGCGAGATCTGTGTCGAGGGAGACGCGGACGCGATCATCGCCGGGAATCTGGAAGGCGGTGCGGGTGTAGTTTGCGCGGAGGACTGGCTGGAGGTTGTTCGATTTGATCAATTCTTGAATGTCGTCAACTGCAGTTTTGAAGTTCTTGACCTCGGGACTCGAGGCGCCAGCTCGGTCTGAGAGCTTCTGTATCTGCTTGTCCATCTTGTATTCGGTGCTGATGAACTGCTGAACGTACTTCTCCTTCATCGCAAGACGATCTTCGGAGGCGGTGTCATCGTCGCGGACTGTCTTCTTCTCGACGTAGATCTCCGGTCTCGCATTCAACTGCCCATACCATCTTAGCCTCAAGCTGGTCGCCTCGCCGTGATCCACTTTCTGAGTGTATAGACTGAATCCTGGGTTGTCGAAGTAAATACTAGTGATCGACGGGTTAGGCTGGTTGGCTTCTGCGATCTTCGTGGTCTGCGGATTGTACACAAG